>WOFM01000265.1:2318753-2374766 GCA_011428145.1 Ericerus pela | reverse complement strand
ATGTATCTTACCTGTACATATGTACAGGTATGAACATACAAAGGTATGTGGATGTATTTAGTTTAACCTTATAGAGACAAAATATGCCAGCCTTTTGGCAACAACTGTTATCAGGGGGTACAAGCCTTTATACCTCATACAAGTATTGTCCCCACAGAAGCGGAATCAAAAAAATTAATTTTTTTATTAGTATGGGTGTGTTGAATGCAATCAAATGCAACATACACTAAAAAAATTTTCTTTCTTTTCTCATTTGCACTGAAATTTGTACCAAAATTCGCATCCAGATTTGTGCTAACTATCTTCACCTGTCAGTTTTTACCTCGCGGTGAAAATAGAAATGTGTACTTCAAAGAAAAAGAAAAAAAAGTACTGTACTTACAAATCCATCTGGATGTAGTTATAGCTCACAGAAAGAAAAACTTGGGAAGGTTTTATACTGGGGACCTTATTGTTTCATAATTATTAGATAGACTTATTACGTAAAAAATGCAAAATATCCTTTGAAAAAAAAAAAAAAAAAAAAAAAACAGAGGAAGATTATTGAAAAAAGAAAAAAGAAAAAAGGAAAATTGTTTCAAATTTTTTTTTGGGAGGGTGAAAAATACTAAACATTTTGGGAAAATGACGTTTTCTTTTTTTTTTGACCGTTTTTACTTAGATACTGTGTCATATTTCCATTTTTTCCTTTTCATTTTTATCTCTTTTTTTGGCATTGGGGAAAATTTTCCCATGTCCCCTGGACCCGCCATTGACTTTTATTGCCCATTATAGAATGCAATAGAAAGTTTGATCTAGACGATTACATATCGAATTTTTATTAGAAGGCCTTATAGGTACTGGTTTACCATCTTCATAACATACAAATAGATACCATTAGTATTATGCTTCGTATTAAAATAATCGTAAAATTTTCAAAATAATTCCCGCTACAAAAAACGCGGCATTCGAATTTTTTACTACAATATATTGAGTGCACCAGTCAGGCATATGATGGTAACATTTTCAGCATGCATTCGTTTCCTTTTTACCGATAACAATGCAAAATGCATGAAATTAATGTTAGACTTGGGCGTGAAAAGTGTAATGAAATTGAAATAAGGTGAGTCAGTACCTATGTAACATGCATAGGTTAGGCGAAATCACTCTTTTTTTCCCCATATGAGTCACTAGTTTGTAAGTACGAGACGTTCGTCATTATTATGATAATAATTTTTGAACTAAAATACAATTACTCGATGCGTCTTTATGAGAGGAAGGGATAACGTTGATTGATCTTACGATCTCTCGTCATTTTCATCTATTTTAAAGTCAAGTAGGTACTATAAAAATAATGTTCCATTAGTGAAACCACATTATTGCGAAGATTACACATCGATTGGTACTATTGGGTTCAAGTAGTCTACTGGATATTTACTAAATATAATCAGTATACCTATATACTTAATTTTTATTTTAAAAGATAATTAAATTTTAAGAAAGTAAATTTTCTATTTTTTTTTAAATTTTTTTAAAGAATTTTTAACCTAATTTTATTTAATAATTTAGTAAAACGATGGATATATTTTACTGTATGAACGTATGCCTCGTCATTGTTTATCTTATATTTCTAGAGGTTGCTGCATCTGATAGTACCGGTAAGTACTTTTACAACAATTTATTTTTTGTTTGGATAATAGCAGAAGTCTATTGTTACGTCCATTAAAGCTGGAAGAAATAATTAACGGAAATGTCAAAGTTTAAATATGTACCTGCTTAAAAAGTTGAATCTAGTCACATTTGAATTTCCTACCATCTTTTAAATTAATTTTTTTTAAATATTCCAACTTTTAGAAAAAAATATTCCTTTTTTTTTTTTCTCAACAGAACAGTTTTTGAGTTATAATAGAATAAAATATTTATTCTAAAAATATATTTTAATCATGAGATTTTTTTATTTGGTCACGTGACATATGAAATAATTTTTTTTGTTTTTGGGAAATTTTCGTATTACAACCTTCGATCATTTAGTACTACATATTACCCAGATAAACACGAAAATCGGTGCCAACATCTCAGGGGACATAGATTCGTACTGTACACGTGCAGTAAACCAGTGGCGTGGGAACGGGTACAGGGAATGTACTCCTTAACGAAAAATGGGGGTACATAGTATCATTTGTACCCTCCCTAAAATATTAATTAATAAACAAAATGATTATTTACATAAAGTCAGGTAATCAACGTAATTATGTTCCAAAATTTTACATGCGACCTGAAGAATAAGGAACATCATATTATGAACTAAATTCCAAAAAAAGATGAGGTTCATATATCAATTCGATCGGATATAGCCTATTTAAAATGTTTTGTTGAGTACAATCAGGGCTGTCAAGGTAGCTGAAAGCCAAAGGCTGAGAGACAAAAAAGCTGTATTTTTGGCGTTCTTAGCTTTAGGTTGAAAGCCTAAGCTTAATTTTTTCAAAGTGAAAGTTAACTGAAAGCTGTAAAGGCCAAAAGAGGTGGTAATGTACCTAATTAGAACCACTTTCGGTATTACACCATACACGAAATATCACGTACTTTAAAAGCAGTAATACTTCTCAAATAAATTCAAGTTTATCATCCACACACTATCGTGGACCTTAACATTAATTAGAGACTCAATAATATTTCAAACACATGAGTGAGTTTACACATTTAATAAAATAATATTTTGTACATCAAAGTACATAAATATACGTTAATATTTATACATATACAATCATAATTCAACAAGCAAGACTATTTGTTCACTAGACTTCTACAAGAGAGGTTTCAGGTACTTAGAAGTAGCTGTCGAGGAACTGTGTCTTATTCCACTGAATCGAGGGATTATATACTTGTTCAGGGTATGAAAACGTACGTGTTGGATAGGTAAAGTGAGGTAGGGTGTTGTTATTATAGGGTTGTGCTGACTCGTCGAGTACTCAAGGGACAGGTACAATTAGGTCATGAATATACGGAAAGTATATCTATATTCATAAAATTAAATACGGGTAAATTAGTGGTTGTTTATAAAGAGTTATAGGACGATTATTGTTGATAAATATCTACGTTTTTGGTATTTGAAAATGTGTGAACGAATATGTTCGTCATTTCTAAAAATAGACGAAAATATACGTTACAAAAGCCATATTTTTTCTTCCTCTTTTAGCATTTTTTCGGCTACATCCTATAATTTTATTAGTTTTTCTTTTTATTATTAAATTATTCGTATATTCATAAATTTTAAGTTTAAAAAAATTTATTTTATGTTATTTAAGTTACAAATTCAAGGAAATATTCGAGCCGAAAGTGTATTATTTGAAGAGAAAGCTAAAAGCATAAAACCTTACAGTTATTTATTCAGCTTGATAGCCCTGCTTAGAACCAACTTTTATCAACTTTTTTCTAAATGATACCTAGATGATACAACATTTAAATAAATGAAGTTTGTCGTAAAAAAAAATCCAAAAAACTTACAAATAAATTAATAAAAATGAATTAAAAAGAAATTTCTTACATATAATTAATTTTTGATGTGTAAACATTTTAGCACTCGGTCTATGGTAAGGGCTAAACAACAATTAAAATTGTAACTCAAGTTTCAGTGCTCTATGAAATTGTGTGTGTGCACATTGTGCACACTATTGACATGGTTTAATTGTAACACATCAATTCTTCATGAATATTACCCCAACGGAACTCACATTTTTTTAAACTAATACTTAACATACCAAAAATAGTTATTTGTGATAGAAATGTAAAATTGCCATTTTTTGCAATAGTGTTTTCACAATACCGTTCCCAAAAGTACATTTTTTTAGGCGCCTTGATGAAACAAAAAGTAGCAAATTTTGATACAAAGCCTAAAAATTATCTTCTGCACATGTGCACTTGTAACTTGAATTTCTCGCATATATCGATGAATTTTTCGCACAGATTGATTAATTTCTCACATAGGTTGACTATTTTCCGAGTTTTTATTATTTCTAATTAAGAATTAAATACCAGATTTTTGTGTCTCATTTTCATTGAAAATAAGAGGGAAATAAGAAGTCAAAGACTTTTATGTAAAAATAAATGGGAAAAGTTAACGTTTTTCTCAATATTTTTTAATATGTTGCAAATTTTCAATAATAAATTGCAAAAATTTACAAATAAAAATAATTTCATTAGTATTTTCAAATTTAATTAAAAAAGTAAAAAATTTTTGTTCTTTAAAAAATTTAAAAATTTTTTGTGGGAAAAATAAAAAAAGTGTGAAGCAATTTTTTGGTTTAAAAAAATAAAATTATTAATTACTATTTGGATCTGAAAAAAAATTTGTCATTTTTTGAAGGACAGTGGGGAGAAGTATTGCAAAAAATAGTGTGTGACTCACGTGCAAAGTAGGTAATTGATACTCGTGTGATTTGCAACACTCCGTTTGACTTATGCTGCATCATTCACATTTTTATCAAAATCACCTAATTTTTGAGATCCATTTCTCCAGCCCCCATTTCAAATTTTGACCTAAAAATTTTTGGCCTAATTGTGCTCAGTTTGTACTAATATGTGTCATCAATTTCAGAATTTGTGCTCATCCTTTTCATTAGATATAAACAAAAGAGTCTGGGTGGGGCTGGAGAAATGCTAGCTCCCCATTTCAAATTTTGACTCTAAACTTTGTATGCTAATTGTGCTTAATTTGTACTAATTTGTGCCATTAATTTTAGAATTTGTGCTCATTAATTTGCGAAGATAGGGGCCTCAGAAATTTATGTGTCAGTCTCCCATTTCAAATTTTGAGTTAAAACTTTGCTAGCTAATTGTGCTGAATTTGGGCTAACTTGTGCTGCAAATTAAAAATTTGATAGTCATTCCCTTGGAAAGATATTTGTGGTTAAATGTCTCCCCTTGCTTTATTTTTTTTTCTTTTATATTTTTCTTGGGAACTACAGAATTAATAGGCATCAAACTCCTATAACATCCGATCCAACATAAGAACTACATTTTATTAAACTTTAATTATGATCATATACATTTCCAAAAGGGCTGAGTTAAAATCTATCAACCCATTTTTGCACTGAACCACTCTTTCGACTGTCTGTGGCTCCAAGAAGTTTGTTAGGACCAATTTTTGGAATCCTGTCTAATTTTAACCAATTTTAGAATGTCCTGTATCCTAGAATACAATAAAATGGAAAACCAAATAGTTAAAAATGCGCCCTTTGACATTGCAACCAATTGTACTATGAATAAAGAATTGCAGAAAAAATTGGTTGCAATGTCAAAGGGCGAATTTATTAATCTTTTTGCTCTATCTCTTCAGTATTTTCCTTAAAATTCAGGAATAACCTCATTTCCAGAAATTTTTTATTTTTCAGTTTTCTTGAAAACTGCAGAACTAATAGGCACCAAACATTATCACACTTTGGTATATATAAGAAAGATTTATCATGAAAATTTCAGCCCTATCCCTTCGTGGTTTCCTTAAAATCCGAGAAAAACCACTTTCCCATAAATTTTTTGTTTTCCAAATTTCTCAAAAACTACTAAACCAATAAGCAACACAATCCTATGTGACCTGTATGAAAGTTAGCATGAGAAAGTACACCTGAAAATTGAGAATATTATTAGTTGTTCAAAATTGCAACTTGAAAATGTGAAAAAAAAATAAAAAAAGTTGACATAAATACCTAAGCACAAATTATGATAAAAATAATGCGGTCAGTTTTACATCAAAATTCCAAAAGGGAGGCTAACAGAAAACTTTCCCAGCCCTTAATTACAGCTAGAAATCGAGCACAAATTCTGAAATTGTTGGCACAAATTAAGCACAATTACTATGAAAAGTTTCGAGTCAAAATTCAAAATGGGTGGGACCAAACTTCTTTAGCCCCCCCCCAAATTTCCTTTGCAAATAACTAAAGAAGTAAATGCGTACAAATTATAAGCTTATTGGCACAAATAAGCATAAATTAAAAAAGAGTAGTGTGCCAAGTTTTGAATAAAAATTCAAAAAGGGGGGCTGAGGGTAAATCTTTAATGCTCCCTAACTGAGTTAGGAAGTGAGTAAAAATTTGAAAATGGTTGGCACAAATTGGCACAAATTGGTTGGCATAAATTAAGAACAATTAGTATGCAAAATTTTGAGTCAAAATTCAAAATGGGTGGAGCTAGCATTTCTCCAGCCCCCACCCCACAAATTTTTTTTTAGATATTAAGAAGGGGATGATAAAAAATTCCAAAATTGGTAGCAAAACTTAGCACTAATTAAATCCGGTTAGTGTGAAAAATTTTAGGTCAAAATTCAAATTGGAGGCTGAGGAGAGACATTTAACCACAAATATCTTTCCAAGGGAATGACTATCAAATTTTTAATTTGCAGCACAAGTTAGCACAAATTCAGCACAATTAGCTAGCAAAGTTTTAACTCAAAATTTGAAATGGGAGACTGACACATAAATTTCTGAGGCCCCTATCTTCGCAAATTAATGAGCACAAATTCTAAAATTAATGGCACAAATTAGTACAAATTAAGCACAATTAGCATACAAAGTTTAGAGTCAAAATTTGAAATGGGGAGCTAGCATTTCTCCAGCCCCACCCAGACTCTTTTGTTTATATCTAATGAAAAGGATGAGCACAAATTCTGAAATTGATGACACATATTAGTACAAACTGAGCACAATTAGGCCAAAAATTTTTAGGTCAAAATTTGAAATGGGGGCTGGAGAAATGGATCTCAAAAATTAGGTGATTTTGATAAAAATGTGAATGATGCAGCATAAGTCAAACGGAGTGTTGCAAATCACACGAGTATCAATTACCTACTTTGCACGTGAGTCACACACTATTTTTTGCAATACTTCTCCCCACTGTCCTTCAAAAAATGACAAATTTTTTTTCAGATCCAAATAGTAATTAATAATTTTATTTTTTTAAACCAAAAAATTGCTTCACACTTTTTTTATTTTTCCCACAAAAAATTTTTAAATTTTTTAAAGAACAAAAATTTTTTACTTTTTTAATTAAATTTGAAAATACTAATGAAATTATTTTTATTTGTAAATTTTTGCAATTTATTATTGAAAATTTGCAACATATTAAAAAATATTGAGAAAAACGTTAACTTTTCCCATTTATTTTTACATAAAAGTCTTTGACTTCTTATTTCCCTCTTATTTTCAATGAAAATGAGACACAAAAATCTGGTATTTAATTCTTAATTAGAAATAATAAAAACTCGGAAAATAGTCAACCTATGTGAGAAATTAATCAATCTGTGCGAAAAATTCATCGATATATGCGAGAAATTCAAGTTACAAGTGCACATGTGCAGAAGATAATTTTTAGGCTTTGTATCAAAATTTGCTACTTTTTGTTTCATCAAGGCGCCTAAAAAAATGTACTTTTGGGAACGGTATTGTGAAAACACTATTGCAAAAAATGGCAATACTTGAAGTTACCTATTGTCTTATTGCTTCCACTCATATGGTATCAAATTCAAATTTGCTTACCTCTCATTTGACCCCATTATCAATATTCAGAAATTTATTTTTCAAGTTATAATTTAATTAAATGGTTAAATGAATGAATAAAATTTTATAATTATTAATTTTAGTCATAACAAACACAAATTTCGTAGATAAAAATAATAATGATATTGAAAATTGTTGGTACCTTCGGTGGCTAGGATATTTTGATCGTGAATGTGGTACCATTTTTCATTTCCCAAACGTCCTTTATTATATTTAATACTCCGTGGCTGCAACTAAGCAACTTGTTAACAATCGTTTCTTTGGCTGGAGCACTGATAAGAATGCTGGTGATACAAGTGTCTCACATTAGCGTTGCCAAAATATCATTAGTCATTACTATTTGTTTTATTATATGTTTCTTACAGTGATTGGTTATAAGGTGTTGTAAACTAAAGACTTTGGAAGTTTGTGGTGTAATAGGTTAAGGCATGGCCTAGTGGCTGGATATACCATGTTCAAATCGATGCACCTGCTGCATTTTTTATGGAATTTTTTTCAGGGAAAATTGTTATGTTTTGGTATCTTCACGTGTAACGTTGATGATAGATGTGAAAATTCAATATTATATTAAAAAAAAAAAAAAAATGCTTGGCCATCATAGAGAATAAAAGAACATGACAAATAACCCAATTATATTTTGGCAAAGTATTCCATTATTTATCCAAAAAAAAGAAATTGTGGAATACCTTGTCGTGAGAGATATTCTCACCAGAAGGAAATTCTACAGAATTTAAGCGTGTTCAGCCACTTTGTACACAAGTACGGGTAAGCCAGAACCAGACCAAACATGGGCAATTTTAGAGCCGATTCAGGTGGTTTATATACGGCTTATTTACAAGCACACTAAGCAAAATGCGCAAGGCCTGGGGGGACGTGCGGGTTTTACTTTTGCCTCTGATTGGCCTCCCATTATGCCAGGGCACTACCTACCGCAGCCCCGACGCACTTGTAGGATTCCCTACGGGCATGTATTTGGGCCAGGTAGTTTGCCCGGCTGTCCTCTCCCCTACGCCTTGGTGGTACGTTTTTTGAGCGGGCATACGGGTGATGATGGGAGTGAGGGGGCAGCGGATGTTTAAACATCGGCTTCCTTAACATCGGGGAGTTTGAATTCCCCGATGTCCAGGTGGCTATCTTAGCTTTTTTGTTTGCGGCTCTTTCAGCCGTGAACAAGAACCTCATCGGCTCCCTTTTTTCCTCTGATTTTGGCTCCAGCTTCGGGGGTTCCGAAGTCAGTCGATTCCTTCAGCAACCAGAGAGATTATTGGAGGCAGCAGAGTCGTCATTTCTGCTAGGACATCGTCTACTGGAGGAGCTGTGTCCATTAGCAGCTCCTCCTCTATCCGATCCAGCTCCGTCTCCTGCTTGGTCTTCCTCTGAGTTTGTGAAAACTAAGCAGTTTTCCGGGCAATTTGGGAGGTAACGGATTTCAGGATGGTATTGATTGGCAGCGACATTAGAATAGGTTATTTGAGGAAAAGGAACCAAAAATATTACTTCAGAGAACACGTCCAAGATCTATGGCAGTTCTGAAACAGGTGAATTTACTGCTGTTTTGATTTACCATTACAGTTTCGTTTCAATATTTTCACATTTTCTTATCAGTATGTAGAAGGGATAGCGCTTAAAATTCTTGGCCGTATGCAAGTTTTCCGGTTAAGTTCTGATCAGTTTAAGCAGAGTTATGCCTGAAATAAACTCATAGAATATTTTATTTGAATTTTATTACAAAGGAATCTCCGTTTGTGACGTCACGACGTTGAGATTATCTTTGTATTTAACGGTAAACGGACGTTGCGATGTTTATTTCCGTATCGCACGTGGATATGTTTATTCCTGTCATTTTCTTTTTGTTGGCATTCCTCGTTTGCTTATCTCCAGAGTTTCTTTTGTCTCAAGGAGTTCCAATTTTTGTCGCTTATTTTTTTTGCGGGTTTAAACTTACTTAGCGGATATTACTTTTTCGGGAGTAAACTTTATTTTCTTCGCATTAACCTCTCAGACATGCTAGAAGGATGGGAATTTTTGCGTTTTTATTGCCTAGGGGCCTGCCTCTTTTTCGTGGGCTTATAGTGGCCTCCGGATCGAATGTTTTAGTGGTAACATCATCCGAAAATCTTACAGACTTATTTGATGTTTTCTGTTGTGAATTATTTATTTCACATTTTTCGACGGATTCTTCTGTGTTTATTGGTGAATCCATTTATATAATTTCTATGTTCTCCCTCTGCAACCTTTTTATTCTTTTATCGTCACTTACCATGTATGCAGGCTTCAATCTGTCGATTGAAATTGTTCGAGGTTTGCCTGCAATGAGTATCACAAAGTTTTTCTCATCTCGTGATACTATTTTGTAAGGACCAGCGTATGGTTTCTCCAGCGCAGATCTCATTTTTTTGTCTCTAACAAATACATGTGAGGTATTGGCCAAGTGTTTCGAGACATAAATCTTGGGCTGGCCATGGCAAGCTGCCTGTTGAAGAAAATTTTTGGCATCATTTCTTATATTCTGTACCATAATTTTGGGGCTAACTTCCTTTGATTTTGTGAAGAAGTCCCCTGGAAGGCGTAGCTCTTCACTAAACGCTAATTGCGCTGCAGAGTGACCTGTATTTGTAGGCCTAAGAGGATGGTAGGGTGTACTTCTACCCATCTCTTTGTATTATGTGACATGATAGAGGCTTTGAGAGCTCTATGCCATCTCTCTATTTTGCAATTGGCTTGAGGATGGTAAGCTGTGGTATGACTGTGTTGAACACCAAGCTTATTAGACAGCTCTTTAAAGAGCGAGCTCTCGAATTGGCAACCTTGGTCCGTAATTATGACTACTGGTACGCCATACCTTGCAATCCAGGTGTCGTATAACCTGGCAGCTACTGTTGGAGCTGTCATCTCATATAGAGGAATTGCTTCTGGCCATCGTGGTGCCCTGTCTATTATCGTTAACAGATATCTATGTCATTGAGATGGTGGCAATGGGCCTACCAAGTCCATATGTACAGTTTTAAACCTCTCTGTTTGTTTGAAGGATTTGAGGGGCGAGCGAGTGTGTCTTCCTACTTTGAAATTCTTGACAGTTCAGGCAACTGCGAGCCCATTTGTTGCAGTCAGACTTCATTCGTGGCCATACAAACCTTGCCAAAATTAAATTAGCACTACATTTTGACCCAGCATGTGACAGATTATGTACACTGTTGAAAGCCAACATGCGATATTTTATGGGTAGAAATGGCCTATTCTTACCTGTACTGACGTCACATATTAATAAAACATCAGTACTGGGAATTTTTCTCTGTTTCAATTTGAGAGTAGTATCATCGTTCGATAACCACTTTTGCAATTCTGCATCCTTAAGCTGTGCTTTAGCTATTTCAGCATAAGGTAATTGGACAGGAGCCGAGATAGCTTCGATTCTACTCAAGGCATCAGCTGGAGTGTTAAGTTCTCCACTTATATACTGAATGTTGGTAGTCAATTGACCAATATTGTCTAATTGTCGTGCTCTTCTTGGCGATGCCCGTTCTGATTTTTGTGTGAATTCATATGTTAGGGGTTTATGGTCAGTATACACAGAAAAACATCTACCCTCTAATTGGTGCCTGAAATGCCTCAACGCAGCAAAAATTCCGAGCAATTCCCTATCATATGTGCTATAGTTCTTTTCTGTTTTTGAGAGCTTCTTCGAGAAGAAAGCTAGCGGTAACTTCTTGTTGTCTTTATCCAATTGGTACAGGGTTGCACCAATAGCAAAATCAGATGCATTGGTGCTCACGCATAATGGCAGATTTTTGTCTGGATGAGCCAATAGAGTTGCATTTGCCAGTGTATCTTTGATTTTCTCAAAAGCCTGTTCGGCTTCTTCGTTCCAGTCGAGTGGAGTTTTGTCTTTCTTTTTACTTGTCTTAATTAGTGCAAACAGCTTGCTTTGTTCGGCTGCTTCATTCTTCATGCAACGTCTATAGAAGTTCACCATCCCCAAGAAACGCCTGAGTTCAGCGACATTTGAGGGTTTTGGGAAGTTCAATATTGGCTCTACTTTGGTCTTCAAGGGGGAAATGCCTTTGGTCGAGACTTTGTAGCCGAGGAAGTCAACTTCAGTCTGTGCATATAAGCTTTTACCTACGTTGATAGTAAGCCCGATAGTGTGTATATGCTGTACGATGGCTCTTACATTCTCCTCGTTCTGTTGCTCACCACCTTCAGAGCAAATGCAGATATCATCCAAGTATGCATATGCAAACGGCAATTCCCTAAACAGTCCATTGATAAATCTCTGGAAAGTTTGTGCTGAGTTGCGAAGTCGAAATGGCATTCGAAGGTATTCGAATAGTCCAAAGGGGGTAATAACCGCTGTCTTTGGTATGTCCTGGTCAGCCATAGGAATTTGGTGGAATGCCCAGTTGATGTCAATTTTGGTGAACATCGTTTTACCCTTCATGTTCACGTTGAAGTCCATTATATTGGGGACTGGGTAGCAATCAGGAACTGTTATGGCATTTAAGGCCCTGTAGTCTCCAACAATTTGCCACCCTCCACTTGCTTTTTTGGTCATGTGGATAGGGGAGCTCCATGAGCTTTTTGAGGGGCGACATATGCCTTCCTCAATGATGCGATGAAAGTACTTCCGTGCCACTTTGAGTTTGTCAGGCAGTAACCTTCGTGCTCTAGCATGGCAAGGCTGCCCTTTGGTTTCTATGTAATGAACCGTATCATGTTTGTATGTAGGATGCCTGTGAATTGATGGTTGAGTGACTCCAGGATAGTCAGACAGGATCTGTAAGAGTTGTTCGTCGACTTTGTACAGCTGGATATGTTTGTGTCCGGTCTGTAAACATGCGTTTTGCCATCCACACAATTTTTAGATTCACTATCGATCAATTTGCCCTCTTTGAGGTCAATGATCTGGCCATAATGTGCAAGGAAATCTGCACCCAGAATCGGGTTTGGAACATCAGCGACCGTGAAGGACCACATCATGTTTTCCTTAAGTCCGATGTCAACTTTGCTGGTCTCAAGTCCGTAAGCTGGAAGGTTTTGACCATTCACAGTACGGAGATAGTATTTTGGAGGAAGTACTTTTTGGTTTTTATTTACTGGAAATATACTCGAGTCTGCACCTGAGTCTATCAAGTACCATCTCCTCTTTGTCCTGTCCTTTATGAACAGGCGGCATGAGTGTTTTTCCGAGGGGTCTTTGGCCGCATAGATGGCCCCTCATTCTAGTTTGACGCTTCCTTTTTGTAGGTTTTACCCCACCATTTGCACCTGTTATTGCATTTGGTGGCCTCGGCGCCAAACCTGTTATGGAAGAAACAACTCTTCTCATCATAATTTTGAGACTGGTTTTTAGGAGAAGATGTTCTTGGGGGAGTTGAACTATGACCCCTGTTGTTGGAATTCGAGCTTTGGTCTCTGGACTGGGACTGTCGTCCTCTGCTATTGCCATTGTTATTGTTGTTGTTTCTTGATTTGGATCGTTGTTGCCAGCTACTATTGGGTTTTGTTGAGCTTTGGCTTTTGTTCTGTTTTGCTTCGTCAGTCAACAGAGCTATTTGGGCTCGAAGTTGAGCGAGTTCTCCAGTCTCTGCAGACACTGCACTGACCACGGGCTTTGACCTGGTGTATTCAAGTGCATTATCTGTGGATTTTGCAAGGAAGTACAAGTCTGCGGATGTATTTATTACGGTCAAACCTACGGCTGCTAGGCATTGCACAACACTTTGTGGAAGTTGTTTTCAAAATTGATTGCCTATGACAGAAGGGGCTACTATGTTATCTGCCTTCTGCCTCAATTTTTCCATGAAGATTGAGGGTTTGTCAACCCCCATCTTCATACCACCCATCACATCATCAATAATTTTGTTCTTAGTTTTTCGGAATACATTTTTGATCTTCTTGACGAACCAGGCATATTTGTCATCTTCTATCGAAGGGCATTCCATGATGTCCAGTATGTGGCGGATTATCTGTGGGGGCATGCCTCCACAGATGTGTAGATACCTCTGGTTCAGAGTTATGTTCTCGGTCTTGAACCTCCCTTCTAATAGAGTCAACCATAAGTCTACCTCATTGTGCAGAAATTCCGGGATCTCTATCCTCCATCTGTAGAAGCTGGGGTTCTGTCTTGGCTGTAGCTGCAAAAGCTGCATAATTTGTGCCAAAACTTCAGGTGTCAGCTGTGGCAGAGCTATTTCTCCTTGCGATGGTTGTGGGTTTTCATTTCCATTGGGTGGTGGGACCATTGCTATGTCTTTCTGATGACAAGCGTATTCCACAGAACTACTTCCTTCCTTGCTGGTTGAAAACACTGTCTCCTGTGTTTGTAGGACCGGTGTTTTTGGGTCAGAACTTTGGCTTAAAGTTTGACCACTTCTCAATGTTTTTACTGCTAGTTGATCCTTATTCATTGCAGCTCCCAGTCATGCTAATTCTGGGTGTTGAGGGCCTTCTTCCAGATTTGGTAAATTCTTAGAGTGTCTAGTCGAAGTTGGAGGGGTTGGGGGATGAGTCCAACCTTCTTCCTCCAGGTCTACTGTCTGGTTTCTCCTTATTTATATATTTTAAGGAGAGGGGTATAAATTCCCACTTCAGCAGACTCTACTTCGATGACCTAAAAGGTTTCTTAGTCTGCAAAAAAAATTTTTGTATTTGCTGAGCATGCGAGTATTTTGCCAGCGCACTGCACCAAATTTTTGTAAAAGCGCAACGCGCCTAAGGACACCTCACGACGTAGCCAAATATCACGTTAGGGTCACCACTGTGGGATACCTTGTTGTGAGAGATATTTTCACCAGAAGGAAATTCAACAGAATTTAAGCGTGTTCAGCCACTTTGTACACAAGTACGGGTAAGCCAGAACCAGACCGAACACTGGCGATTTTAGAGCCGATTCGGGTGGTTTATATACGGATTATTTACACGCACGAGGGCGGCCAGGTCGCATCATCCCCTACCGTGATAAGAGTTGGCTACCGGTTTGTGTACGGATCGTGACATTGTTTCATTTTGTCACGATTTGGTACTCGTACATTACCTGCATGTACTTGCAGGTAATTATGATCGAACTTATTTAGTGTGTTTAACGTCACAAGGACGATTATTTGCCTTCCCTTTGGGGCGGCGACTGTCATCGAGGAGTCCAAGCCCCTTTACCTCATACCGATGAGTCCCCACAGAAATAAACAAACAAAAATCAAGGGATAGAATGGGAAATTGGTTTTATTTTTTCAAGCCAGTAATTTCAGTTTTCTGTGAAAACTGAGAATTTTTTGATAAAATTGTTAGAATAAATGATAGACAAAGATTTTTCAAATCAAACTGTTTCTGATATTACTATTAATTTCAGTAATTCTGTCTAATCTAATTTTGTCATTTGTTCCTTGGCGTCGAAAATGGCGTATGTCATTACTCGTCCTTAGAACGCCTTATTTTTAACAACTAGTTGCTTAAAATATTATTATTTCAGTCAAAATGTTACATAAAAAAAGTTTCACACTTAATTACTGCTACACTGCGGAGATCTGACGTGTCAAATTTCCTTTCAATTCATAAACGCAACATGCATTACACAATTCCCACACGTGGTTCATAATTAACTAAGAATGTCTAGGGCATGAAAAGACTCCGCCCTTCTCACCAGATTTCTTGCAAATTTTATGAATATTACTCAAGCGAAACCACCCAACCGTTTTTTATTTAAATTTCGCTCGGATATTCTAATTATTTAATTGTGTTAACAAATTATAAGAGGAGTTTTTAAATTTTTTAACATAATTATACTAAAACAAAGTGCTAACATTATAATACTGTCTTTTAGTGTTAACTAGAGCTAATGACGTAGACGTTGAAAATATGTAGCTTCATTTAAAATTGACCTTGAAAAAGGGTTATAGGTGAGGATGATGAAAATTGTCCGTTTCATGAGAAAAAAAAACGATTGGTACCATTTTCACCTAATTTTGTTTTTGTTTTTATATAATAGGTCATATTCTTCGTCGTCACTTTAATTCACTAAAGGATAAACGCATTTAGCTAAGCAAATACAGTTAAGTGATCTCCGAATCAGACTTGAATTTCCCCTTAGAATTCATACTTAAGTGACAAAAATGACGCTTTAAGAATACCGAAACCGTTGGGTACGCTTAATTTTTCCCTTAATGGGTTAATTAAGGGTTTACTTAGTAAACCAAACGACTAAGAATATGGACCGATATGTATCGCCCAAAATTTGTGTTTATGGCTTTGAGAAAACTGCGAAAAGTATATGGCTGAAATTTTCAAGGAAAGAAGTCATCATATTTCCAGGTTTGATAGGAGTTCCTTAGCTATTCGTTTGGTTGTTTCCAACAAAACTGGAAAACAAAAAATTCCTGGAAAAGTAGTTTTTCCAGAATTTTGGAGCAACTACGAAAGGGATTGGGCCGAAATATTCACGATATATTATATGTACATTCAAGTTTTATAGAATTTCGGTGCCTATTCGTACAATAGTTTTTGAGAAAACTGGAAAAGAAAAAATGTTGGAAAAGTGGTTTTTCCTGAATTTTGAGGAAGGTGAAGGAGTGATAAACTTAAAATTTCTACGAAATATAGTTCTTATGTCGGACCAGGTCTGATAGAAATTCAATGCGTATTGATTCGTTAGTTTCCAAGATAAATGTAATACAAAAAACAATTCCTGGAGAAAAACAAACTGTGTTGCTTCAAGTCTTTTTCGTATTTACGGCGCAAGAGGTTACGAGCTTCTTTTCTGCATTACATTAGGCTAATAAAATTTAGGTATTTTAAATTTTTGTTTCGCATTGTGGATGAAAATTGGTGAACTATGTTTTCTAGTAAAGTGTTGATGCATTAGAATTTTTTGAAAATTTGTTTTTAATAATTTTTTACATTTTTATATTTTTTTAGTGAAAAATTTTTAAAATTTTTTTTATTTTTGCATAAAATTTTCGACGTTACACCTTACAAATAATATCAAATGTGCGTGCAAAATTTTATTCAAATTAGTTGGGTAGTTTTGGAGGAGTAGTATTTCTAATAAGTATTTAAAAAAAAGCTGCGGAAGATTCGCCTTCGAGACTCGATCCAGTTATAAATGTATGTTCCATTATATTCGAAGAAATACGAATGGAAATTTTAATAAGCCGAAATTACAACTCAAATTTTGGTTTAATAGCAAATGAGTGGGCAAGAAGCAGCGTCGGACATCACACACGTGAAATTTTACTCGGTTACAATCGTCGAGCAGTTAAAACTCTGAATAACTTTTTACTCACGTCAGCCATGAGTAAAAGATAAATCATTTACCATCACTTTCAGGAAACCAGTATTATTCTTAAACATTTCTTGTTAATCATTACTCAAACGGAGTAACAAACAACAGTAAACTAATTATGGTAGGTAGCAAAGAAGTTTTATATTTTGATTTTATTAACGAATTTATCCATCAGCCGTAACGTAGCATTGGGAGCAATAATAAAGGAAAAAAAAAATTCACAGGCTCAGTTACTGAGTGAAAATGAGAGAAATTCTTTCTTAACAGATTTTTCTGAAATTTTTTAAGTAAGGTTTTCATTGAATGCTTATTTTTTACTCAGTTTGATCACAAACGGGGTATTAAAATTCGCTTCACAAAAGGGTTAGGAATGGATATGACGAAAATAATCCGTTTTGTGAAAAAAGATAACAATTTGTATCACTTTTTCATTTTTACCAAATTTTTTTTTATATATAAATGTATCTATGTAAGTATGTATGTATGTGTGTATGTATATTCTCTTCTTTCATCATGTAGGCTTACTCGACGGTTCTGTCAAATTTCATTACAGAACTTTTCAATTAGCGTCGACTTCAATTTTTCGAGTCCCTGGATCTTGCTGGATAGTTGGAGAAATTTTAAAAGGACCTATTACGTTTCTCTTATTAGTATATGTTTATTGTTTTCCTTTTGAAGTTATTTCTAGTTATTTTTGAAAAAAATTATTAATTTAGCCTACCTAATTCTTTTTCGTTTTATTATAATTCCAGTATATCTATCTGTACAAATTGTAAAAGTATTATTTTTCTCTTTTCAGAGCATATTTATTTTTATATTTTTGAAGCTGATTCGTTTTTATCTATAAAAAAAATTTTGAATGATTTTTCTTTTCACTTATAATATTATATATTAGTGTTAGCGGGAATTTTGCTTCAAAACAAACAGTTTTTCGATGATAACTTAAGAACTATCTCATCGATTCTAGAAAAAGTTGAATACGATCGTCATCGAGTCTCCTTTTATCATTTGAAAGAAAAGTTCATCAAAATCGGCGTCCAGGGTAAAAAGTTTTGCTGGAACAAACGTACTTAGAGGAAGATCATGTATACGATCAAACCGATAGCCTCCTCCGTTTTTTGAAGTCGATTAAAAGATTAGAATTTTTTAAATGTTTTTTAGCCTCGATTGACCTTTTTGATAAGTTATTATCTTTTGCATGCGAAAAAAAATAAAAATAAAAATAAAAACAATGGTCAATTAATCGCCACTGTACTTTAACTCATGAGCAGTTTTATCAAATAATGAGTATATGACAGTAACCAGCCTCTCGTATCAACCAAAATACTTGAAATTCTAGCTGGAGCAACATTTTAGATGGTTTTGTCCTCTTGGGGCAAATGCAGTTCACTTTGGCGTATAGAGTATTGTGGGACAGATTTTTCAATTTTTGCTACACAGGGCATGTGCAGAAGATGCCATTCGATGCAATGCCCCCATTTGACACTCGTCGGTTTCCGGTTCGGATGAATAATTAATTAATTAATCATCATTCCAATAGCTCATAGTATGATCAGTACGTGATGAGGAATAATGTAAATCACTCATGATTCAATTATTCATCATTCACTGCCTAATCACTTTTTTGCTAGTGAAGCGTTTTTTTTGCGATCCTTTGGGAGTGCTTGTCATGTATAATATAAAGGGGTGTGGAATGTTGTGACCTGTTGTGTCACATATGCAACGTCGTGCCCTGACATATTTTCACAGATGCAAAATCACCCATAAAATATTTTCAAAATTATACATTTGAGTATTATAAACATCTAAAAAATATGTATTTTTCCGCACATTTTATTTTTATGAAATATGGAGGTACTATTTTGACAAAAGAATCAAAATTGATAACAGAAACAACAAAAAGAAAAACATAACTCGGATGGTCAATGTAAAGATGTCCCCAATTGAAATTTTTTGAAATTAATGTTAGGAAATGAAATCTGTGTAATTTGCTTCTACAGTGCTCGCCGCTTAATCCGTTTTAATGGAAAGGATTGAGTGAAAAACGTAAGCCAAAAAAAAAAAAAAAATCAAAAACAATCGATAACAACAGTACCTTTCAGAAATGTATTATACGATCCAGTAAACGGAAACGCAGACAGCAATGTGGAATAACCACGCTGAAAAACAGAGTAGAATGTATTCACAACTTTATCTCCAAGAGCTAAAGTATCGTATTTTTAAAATTTTCACTGACCGTAGGTCTGTTCTTTTGGCCAAAAAAGTACAAGAATTGTACTACTTCATAAATAGTGTTCTTTTGCGATAGAGTGCAAAGTATTGGCGTTTTTTGGAATTTAGTACAAATTTAGCTCAGAGAAAAGTGTAGCAGGTGCATAGAAAGTTCTCGTCTTATCACACAGGTATACCTATGATCATCAACTCGATTTTCCACTTATCTTTCTTCCCACTAGGTGTTTGTTTTTTTGTTTTTTTGTGTTTTTGTGTTTTTTTCTAACAAGATTAAACGAAAATGAATTGGAAAAGTCTATTTGGTTCTGTTCATAATATCCCACCGCTTTATCTGAAAAACCAGTTTAGGTGGCTGGATTAAGCAGCACCTACTGTATATCATGCCAACCACTGCCTCTGTGAATGATCATAATGTTGAAAATCATGTTCGAACATATTCCATATGGCCTTCTCTACAAACTTTGAGTTTCAAGTGAAACTGTGGTAAACAGCTCGTTAGATATTATATAAACTGTGGGTTTGTATACGTATATGTACACGACACCACACAAATACCAATGTCAGTCGGTTGCGTGTACGCTGAAGAGTGTGTGCGGGCTGAGCCCAGTAAACAACTTTAGCTGTACAGACAAAATATACAGCCGCAAGCGCAAAAACATAGTTTGTGGATTTTACTCCA
The DNA here is from genome assembly GCA_011428145.1 of Ericerus pela. Classification (NCBI taxonomy): domain Eukaryota; kingdom Metazoa; phylum Arthropoda; class Insecta; order Hemiptera; family Coccidae; genus Ericerus; species Ericerus pela. The sequence goes on along the minus strand of WOFM01000265.1, from coordinate 2,355,055 downwards.
CTGGCCCGCTAGGTGGTCGACAAGTGTGTAATACACACTCGTTTGTCAATGACCACCCGTCGCCACATAAACTATAAATTTTTATCCATTCACTGGAGGGACAAACGTCCAACAAGAATACTATCATGAAATGCACTTGGCATTGTTTTTGTTAGGTACTAACTGCTTTTAAACTTTCATACAGCAAACAGCTCCAAACTTTTATATCATCATAAGATTTTATTTTAATAATTCTGCCAAACTTCCGCGACGAAATAATATTTATTTCTCATGAAACTAATGGGAGTTTCCATAGCCGCTTGGAGTGCTACAATCAACAAAAAATAGAGGTGATGGTGTATGTTATCAACAATAGGTCTGTTTGTTTATAACAGATTCTGTTAATAAGTTATTCACAGAATCTGTTGCAAACAAACTATCCTCTCCAAATTTTTGAACAAATTCTTGGCGTTTTAGTGTTTTAATATTGTTTCTGCACCTCTAAAAGGTCATGTGTCTGCTTCCACACCAATATATTCAATAATTTGTAGATAAATAAGTTATAACACTTATTCCTTCAAGACAAAACTGAGAAAAATCAAAGAAAAAACAAAACTTACGTAAGATTTAAATGGTTGATAACATACACCATCACCTCTACTTTAGTTTCATAAAAATCAACCAGATGTCAGCCACTTTGATGGAAACTACCAATGCTAAAAAAAAAGAATAACTTCAACATTTCGCATTCTGCCAACCTTCCCAACGAAATAGTGTTTATTTCGGATGAAGCTAAAGCCAAAAAAAAAAAAAATAAATAAAAGCTTATCTTCTAAAAACTTATTTTTAACCTTCGACCATAAACCAAATACTAGATAGACACGCCATGTCAATGGAAAATTGAAGCACACATAAATGACATCACAATAGGGCAAATGCATGTTAAATCCTATAAGGATTTTTTGAAGAAAATAAATTAAAAAAAGTTTATTTTTTCTTCTAAAATGAATTTTTTAATAGAAAAAAAGAAAAAAAAATGATTATGTACAATTAAAAAAAAAAAAAAAAAAACTCCAACCTGGGTAAAAACAACTTCAAAAACCTGGAAATAACAGGAGTGTAACTTGGGTAAAATAACTTCTTGCCCTAATGTGACGTCACACTATGTATGTATCAGTGCTTCAATGGGAAGCATTGTACAAGATTATACAGGGCATGTCTATCTAATATAATATGGTCAGTTTTTAACCTAAACTTTTTTTTTGTCGATACTCTGTTCATGCTAAGAAGTGCGTGACGTCAGAATCACAATAAACTTGCAGTTGGTTGTGGAGAGAGGAAAATGATCGAAAAGCATCATTTTGAACAGTAAACAAATATCGTATTTCAAGCAGATAAGTGTGGATATGGTTTATGACATCGCACACTTCTTAGCGTGCGCCGAGTATAGTGTCATTCCGAAAAGCATATTCACTAACAACCGATCATAAATCAAACGGAAATTATTTGAATTTGTTAAATTTAGGCAGGGAATCCCGTTTTATAATTTCGTTCAGAGGAACTCGCGATGTATATATACGGAGAGAGAACAAAACCAGTTTCTTATTTATAAAATTAATCACAATACCTACCTGTCGACGATTTTTTGCCTTTTATAATTAATACGATAAATCGTGCTAATAGTGATAGATTATTGCACTTTTATAAAGTGTGTAAAAAATTTTTTGCAAATCATTTTTTTTTTTTTTTTCAGTCACATTTAGGGTGTGTTCACCATCGAATGGAATAAATTTTATTATTAGGCAGATATACATATATGTATAGCGTTTAAGTGTTGGTACAAACGAAAAACGTTTGGGGAATTTCGCTAGTAGATATTACTGAGGCAAACAAACATTAAGAAATGTTATTTGTCAACGAGTATCCTCAAATCCAAATTGAAATAGGTACAACCAAGTGAGGTAGAATTTTTATGTACTACTCAGGCAAGTTAAAAAATTTCGAAATATTCAAAATTTTTTATCTTCTACTTACGGAACATGTCTAACATATTTTAAGAAAACAAAAATAAGACAGATGAATTTTCAAACATTAGTGTCATAGAAATTGCATAATTTCCTTTTCGTAGGCATAACTTTCCATTTTAACTATGACCTTTCACTATACGTATAGTATGCTGGACCAATAAATCTCCATAAGACCAATGTACTTTTTAATGTCAAGACATGTCGGCCAAAAAGTAGGCAACCCTAGCGTATCTATTTTCGACTTGCCTGAGTTCACCGATGTAGAATACATCTGATAGAGACATAATTTAAATTCACAACACGAAGAAAAATATGTTTGTGGGGACTATAGATCTCGTACACACGCCATTCTTTATCAGGCGTATTATATTCAATAGCAAATAAAATATATTGTTTGTTCGTATGCTCTTACTTGCACGCACAGGCAAGTAAGATGCAAAGTTTGGCCGATGACAAAACGATAGATAAAGAGGTCGGTAATGTCTCGGACTGGTACACGAACGCATTATGTCATTTCTTATCAGTTGCTACAGCAATGAATAAGAAATGACGTGAATTCTACAACATACCTACATATGTATATGTACATAAGTGTGTCTGTGTGCGTGTGCCAAAACCAATATATAAACTCTCAGAACTGGCTCTAAAATCACCAGTGTTCGGTCTGGTTCTGGCTTACCCGTACTTATGTATGAAGTGGCTGAACACGCTTAAATTCTGTAGAATTTCCTATTGGTGAGAATATCTCTCACAAAAAGGTATTCCACAGTGGTGACCCCGACGTGATATTTGGTTACATCGTAAGGTGTCCTTAGGCGTGTCGTGCTTTTACAAAAATTGGCTCGGTGCGCTGGCAAGAAACTCGCTTGCTCGGCAAATACAAAATATTTTTTTGCAGACTAAGACACCTTTTAGGTCGTCGAAGTAGAGTCTGCTGAAGTGGGAATGTATACCCCTCTCCTTAAAATATATAAACAAGGAGAAAACAGACAGTAGACCTGGAGGAAGAAGGTTGGACTCATCCCCCAACCCCCCCAACTTTGACTAGACACTCTAAGAATTTACCAAATCTGGAAGAAGACCCTCAACACCCAGAATTAGCACGACTGGGAATTGAAATAAATAAAGAACAACTAGCAGTTAAAACATTGAGAAGTGGTCAAACTTTAAGCCAAAGTTCTGACCTGAAAACACCTGTCCTACAAACACAGGAGACAGTGTTTTTGACCAGCAAGGAAGGAAGTAGCTCTGTGGAATACGCTTGTCATCAAAAAGACACAGCAATGGTGCCACCACCAACCAAAAACCCACAACCATCGCAGGGAGGTAGTAGTCAGCCACAGCTGACGCCTGAAGTCTTGGTGCAAATTATGCAGCTTTTGCAACTACAGCCAGGACAGAACCCCAACTTCTACAGACGCAGGATAGAGATCCCAGAATTTCTACCCAATAAGGTAGACTTGTGGTTGACTCTATTGGAAGGCAGGTTCAAGACAGAAAACATCACACTTAACCAGCGGTATCTCCACATCTGTAAAGGCATGCCCCGACAGATAATCCGCCATATTCCGGATATCATGGAATGCCCTTCGATAGAAGATGACAAATATGCCTGGTTCGTCAAGAAGATCAAAAATGTATTCCGAAAAACTAAGAACAAAATTATTGATGATGTGATGGGTGGTATGAAGATGGGGGACGACAAACCCTCAATCTTCATGGCAAAATTGAGACAGAAGGCGGACAATATCGTAGCCCCTTCTGTCATAGGCATTCAATTTTGCAAACAACTCCTTCAAAGTGTTGTGCAATGCCTAGCCACCCTAGGTTCGACCGTGATAAATACATCCACAGACTTGGACTTCCTTGCAATATCAGCAGATAATGCGTTAGAATATACCAGGTCAAAGCCTGTGGTAAGTGCAGTATCTGCAGAGACTGGAGAGATCGCTCAACTTAGAGCTCAAATAGTCCAGTTGACTGATGAAATGAAACAGAACAAAAGCCAAAGCTCAACAAAACCCAATAGCAGCTGGGGACAACGATCTAAGTCAAGAAACAAACAACAGTAGCAACAGCAAAGGACGACAGTTCCAGTCCAGAGACTGTAGATCAAGTTCCAACAACAGGGGTCAGAGTTCAACTCCCCCACGTACATCATCTCCCAAAAACCAGTCTCAAAATTGGGATGAAAAGAGTTGTTTCTTCTATAATAGGTTTGGCGCAGAGGCCACCAAATGCAACAACAGGTGCAAATGGTGGGGCAAATCCTATACCAAGGAGGCGTCAAACTAGAACAAGGGGCTATCTATGCGGCCAAAGACCCCTTTGAAAAACTCTCATGCCGCCTGTTCATAAAGGACAGGACTAATAGGAGATGGTACCTGATAGACTCAGGTGGAGACTTGAGTATATTGCTAGTAAGTAAAAACCAAAAAGTACTTCCTCCGAAATATTATCTCCATACTGTGAATGGTCAAAACCTTCCAGCATACAGACTTGAGACCAGCAAAGTTGACATCAGACTTAAGGAAAATATGACGTGGTCCTTCACGGTTGCTGATGTTCCAAACCTGATTCTGGGTGCAGATTTCCTTGCACATTATGGCCTGATCATTGACCTCAAAGAGGGCAAATTGATCGATAGTGAATCTAAAAATTGTGTGGATGGCAAAACGCATGTTTACAGACCGGACACAAACATATCCAGCTGTACAAAGTTGACGAACAACTCTTACAGATCCTGTCTGACTATCCTGGAGTCACTCAACCATCAATTCCCAGGCATCCTACCTATAAACATGACACAGTTCATTACATAGAGACTAAAGGACCGCCTTGCCATGCTAGAGCTCAAAGGTTACTGCCTGACAAACTCAAAGCGGTAAAGGAGTACTTCCATTGCATCATTGAGGAGGGTGTATGTTGCTCCTCAAAAAGCTCATGGAGCTCCTCTATCCACATGACCAAGAAAGCAAGTGGAGAGAGGCAAATTGTGGGAGACTACAGGGCCTTAAATGCCAAAACAGTTTCTGATCGCCACCCAGTCACCAATATAAAGGAATTCAAGGCAAATATGAAGGGTGAAACGATGTTCACCAAAATTCACATCAACTGGGCATTCCACCAAATTCCTATGGCTGACCAGGACATACCAAAGACAGCGGTTATTACCCCCTTTGGACTATTCGAATACCTTCGAATGCCATTTCGACTTCGCAACTCAGCACAAACTTTCCAGAGATTTATCAATGGACTGTTTAGGGAATTGCCGTTTGCATATGCATACTTAGATGATATTTGCATTTGCTATGAAGGCGGTGAGCAACAGCATGAGGAGAATGTAAGGGCTGTCATACAGCATATACACGCTGCCGAGCTTACTATCAACGTAGGTTACAGCTTATAGGCACAAACCGTAATTGACTTCCTCGGCTACAAAGTCTCGACTGAAGGCATTTCCTTATTGAAGACCAAAGTAGAGCCAATATTGAACTTCCCGAAGCCCTCAAATGTCGCTGAACTTAGGCGTTTCTTGGGGATGGTGAACTTCTATAGACGTTGCATGAAGAATGCAGCAGCCGAACAAAGTAAGCTGTTTGCACTAATTAAGACACGTAAAAAGAAGACAAAATTCCAATCAAAAGGAATGAAGAAGCCGAACAGGCCTTTGAGAAAATCAAAGATACACTGGCAAATGCAACTCTATTGGCTCATCCAGACGAAAGTCTGCCATTATGCGTGAGCACCGATGCATCTGATTTTGCTATTGGTGCAACCTTGTACCAACTTGACAAAGACAACAAGAAATTACCACTAGCTTTCTTCTCGAGGAAGCTCTCAAAAACAGAAAAGAACTATAGCACATACGATAGGGAATTGCTTGGAATTTTTGCTGCGTTGAAGCATTTCAGGTACCAATTAGAAGGTAGATGTTTTTCTGTGTATACTGACCATAAACCCCTAACATATGAATTCACACAAAAAGCAGAACGGGCATCGCCAAGAAGAGCACGACAATTAGACTATATTGGTCAATTGACTACCGACATTCAGTATATAAGTGGAGAACTTAACACTCCAGCTGATGCCTTGATTAGAATCGAAGCTATCTCGGCTCCTGTCCAATTACCTTATGCTGAAATAGCTAAAGCACAGCTTAAGGATGCAGAATTGCAAGAGTTGTTATCGAACGATGATACTACTCTCAAATTGAAACAGAGAAAAATTCCCAGTACTGATGTTTTATTAACATGTGACGTCAGTACAGGTAAGAATAGGCCATTTCTACCGGTAAAATATCGCAGGTTGGCTTTTAACAGTGTACATAATCTGTCACATGCTGGGTCAAAATGTAGTGCTAATTTAATTTTGGCAAGGTTTGTATGGCCACGAATGAAGTCTGACTGCAACAAATGGGCTCGCAGTTGCCTGAACTGTCAAGAATCCAAAGTAGGAAGACATACTCGCTCGCCCCTCAAATCCTTCAAACAAACAGAGCGGTTTAAAACTGTACATATGGACTTGGTAGGCCCATTGCCACCATCTCAAGGACATAGATATCTGTTAACGATAATAGACAGGGCACCACGATGGCCAGAAACAATTCCTCTTTATGAGATGACAGCTCCAACAGTAGCTGCCAGGTTATACGACACCTGGATTGCGAGGTATGGTGTACCAGTAGTCATAATTACGGACCAAGGTCGCCAATTCGAGAGCTCGCTCTTTAAAGAGCTGTCTAATAAGCTTGGTGTTCAACACAGTCATATCACAGCTTACCATCCTCAAGCCAACGGCAAAATCGAGAGATGGCATAGAGCTCTCAAAGCCTCTATCATTTCACATTATACAAAGAGATGGGTAGACGTACTTCCTAACAAACAGATACAGGTCATTCTGCAGCGCAATTAGCGTTTGGCAAAGAGCTACACCTCCCAGGGGACTTCTTCATAGAATCGAAGGAAGTTAGCCCCAAAATTATGGTACAAAATATAAGAAACGATGCCAATAATTTCCTAAAACAGGCAGCTCGCCATAGCCAGCCCAAGATTTACGTCTCAAAACACTTGGCTAATACCTCACATGTATTTGTTAGTGACGAAAAAATGAGATCTGCACTAGAGAAACCATACGCTGGCCCTTACAAAGTAGTATCGCGAGATGAGAAAAATTTTGTGATACTCATTGCAGGCGAACCTCGAACAATTTCAATCGACAGATTGAAGCCTGCATACATGGTAAGTGACGATAAAAGAATAAAAAGGTTGCAGAGGGAGAACTTAGATAATATACAGATGGACTCACCAACAAACACAGAAGAATCCGTTGAAAAATGTGAAATAATAAATTCACAATTAGAGAAAACTCCAAAAAAATAAAAAGTCTGTAAGATTTTCGGACGATGTTACCACTAAAACATTCGATCCAGAGGCCCCCTTATGCCCACAAGAAAGAGGCAGGCCCCTAGGCAGTAAAAAATGTAAAAATTCCCACCCTTCTTGCAAGTCTGAGAGGTTAATGCGAAGAAAATAAAATTTACTCCCGAAAAAGTAATATCCGCTACGTAAGTTTAAACCCGCTAAAAATATGCGACGAAAATTGGAATTCTGTGAGACAAAAGAAACTCCGAAGATAAGCAAACAAGGAATGCCAACAAAAAGAAAATGACAGGAATAAACATATCCACGTGCGATACGGAAATAAACATCGCAACTTGCGTTATTGTCAAACACAAAGATAATCTTAACGTTGTGATGTCACAAATGGAGATTCCTTTGTAATAAAATTCAAAAAATATATTCTCTGAGTTTATTTCAGGCATAACTTTGCTTAAACTGATTAGAACTTAACCAGAAAACTTGCATACGGTCGAGAATTTTAAGAGCTATCCCCTCTACGAGTTGATAAGAAGATACACAAAAGTAAAAACGAAACTGTCTTTGAAATTAAACGTGTTTTCCTAAACATTATTTTCTATCTTTTCTCTGTTATCCAAAATGTCGATGCCAAACCAAAACTTCTTCGAACATCCAATTCGAATAACATGCAAAAGGCTGAAGAGAACCCAAATGCTCGCCAACTTCTTGCATAGAAAACTGAATTAGATTGCATAGAAGAAGAATTGATCTTGGACACAACATCCCCTCACCTCTAATAAAGATAGATGATAATGAGGAAGCAGTAGACTCGATAAGTCCCCCAGACATGCGAATTATCATTTTTGTGGCGAAAAAACTGAGGGGGAGTAGCTTTGGGGACTAGTACACACGCCATTCTTTATCAGGCCTATTATATTCAATAGCAAATAAAATATATTGTTTGTTCGTATGCTCTCACTTGCACACACAGGCAAGTATGATGCAAAGTTTGGCCGATGACAAAACGATAGATAAAGATGTTGGTAATGTCTCGGACTGGTACACGAACGCATTATGTCATTTCTTATTAGTTGCTACAGCAATGAATAAGAAATGACGTGAATTCTACAACACACCTACATATGTATATGTACATAAGTGTGTCTGTGTGCATGTGCCAAAACCAATATATAAACTCTCAGAACCGGCTCTAAAATCGCCAGTGTTTGGTCTGGTTCTGGCTTACCTGTACTTATGTACGAAGTGGCTGAACACGCTTAAATTCTGTAGAATTTCCTTCTAGTGAGAATATCTCTCATGACAAGGTATTCCACAATGTTAAAAGGTACGCTCTGGTTGTCTATTTAGCGCCGGCATGTCTAACCAGAAGTCATCTTTCTTTACTGGTTCGGTACTATACATAAAGTCCACAACAAACTGTGGGTTGAAAATTCGTAATTTATTAATGTGGTACACATTTCTACTTTCACTACGCTACGCTGAATTCAGAGTAAATTTGGAAAAAATTATTTTGGTTAAATTTTCATTAAAAAAGGGTGCTACAGCCAATCACAATTTCCCCACTAGCCGAAATGAGGGAATATCAATTAAATTAATATCGATATGTAATGTTTTATCATAAGAGTATGAAGGAATTGGTGTTGATCGATATATCGATATGATATCAATATGTGTTTCATTTATATTGTGTTATCATTTTTTCAAACTTCAATTTTCATTAACGAATTTATGAAATGTGTACCACATTAAATGTTCTAGTTGGCTGACATCCTAGAGCGCTTTTTTTATTATTTTTCTACTTCTGTCTTATCTATTGGTGAAAGTTTTCTTACTCAACAGCGAACACCCTGTATATTGTAGAGCATTTGTTTTCGCGATTGAGATTGAAGAATTTTGGGAGAAACAGAAAACATCGGGAGGTTGTTATCGCCAAAAATTACGGTCACTAAAATTCTGGCTAATTGATCAGAGCGATAAAGTTATCAATTTGATTTTATTAGGATGGAGAAATGGTTCAGTAGGTAATGTACCTGCTTTTGAAGTTCCGTAGAAAAATTACGGCTGTGTTAACTTATTCGTTATAACTGACGATAATTTCATTCATTAAAGAGTAACTGTTAAAATTGTTTTCACCACATTGTTTATATTACGTCGTTACAGATGCTAGCGAAGAACTGATTAAATTTTTCGAAAAATTTCAAAATTTACAATCAACTATTCTTGACAAAATGTGATTTCAAGATTATAGGAAATTGGTACTGGTAGTATAGGTGCATATTTTTCAAGCTCGATGGAGAGAGGTAATGTTTGATGTACGAATTTTACCTTTCGGAATATGAAAAATTTCTATAACGAATCACGTGCTGTTGGGTTTGTCCATCGTTAGCCAACTTGTCATTTTCACACAGTTCGCTTATAAACGGGGTTTTTCAAATTGACCTCACGAAAGGGTTAGGGGTGGGGATGATGAAAATTATCCGTTTCATGACGTTTCACGAGAAAAGAAAACGATTGGTATCATTTTTTCATTTTGACCTAATTGTTTTTAATGTGTATATGTGCGTATATATATGTCATCCAAAATTGTTTTCATGGTTTTGAGAAAACTACCAAGTGAAGAGGTCTGAAACTTTTACGAGAGATAGTTCTCATATTGGACCAGGTCTGAAAGAAGTTTTTTGCCTATCGGTTAGTTACTTTCGGAGAAAACTGGAAAACAAAAATTTTTTGGGAAAGTTGTTTTTACAAAATTCTGAGAAATTGACCAGAGAGATTGGCCAGAAATTTTCATGATACAATTTCCTTATATTGGTGCAAGTTATTTAGAAGTTTGGTGCACATTGGTTGAGCAGTTCTCGAGAAAACTGGCAACAAAAAATCATTGGAAAAATGGTTTTTAGCGATAAAACATCAATAGATCAATATTTTTGTTAAAGATATGTTGGGACCACCAATCCTCTTCACCTCATACTTTTTCACTTTTTTACTCGTTGCTACTCTACTCAGTTACCTGTTCCGTCACTCATTTGTTTGTCTGCACTCATATTTGTATACTTCATACAGTTCATACTCTGTACTTTACATATTTGATCTGCTGCGATTACACACTTTTGAGACATAAAATTGTAAACATCTTTATTATTTCTACAATAATTGTGAACATCCGATCTACAGCCTCTATAAAATATAGATAACTGTAGTTTTTTTAAATTTCTTAGCCTGGAACTAGTAATGAAATATCGATATATCGATTAATATCCATATATCTCCCATCTACATCTACATCCACATCTACATCTACATCTTCATCTTCATCTCCATCTCATCTCCATCTCTATCTCCATTTCTGTCTTTATCTTCATCTGAAAGCTGGGTTTTCTTGCAAATCATAGCTATGCTATTTTTTTCTTTTTGATATTTTGAATAGGCAGGTACTTGTATAGCCACAACTTTGTTGTTTATTAACCCACAAAATTTGTCACATATGGGTAGTTACTTTTCCAAAAAGATGTAATGATATAGTTTTTTTTTTATCAGTTCAGATATTCAATAAATAAAATTTTTTTCTTCTGAAAATCACCATTAAAGGAAAGATTTTAGTTGAAATGTTGAAGTGATGAAATTTAAGAATTTTTCGTTAGTAGGTAATCTGCTTTGGAAAGGTTCAAATAAAGACGTAACGACGCTGGTATGACTCAAATTCAAACATTTCATAAATTATATGAAAGAAGATAAGAAACCAAAATCCAGGTAAATTTAGGAGAAATTAATTTCATTATGCTCTAGTTTTCATGTTAAAGTAGGTACACTTCTTGTTCTAGCTCATAGGTAAATTGATAATATTTGGCTTTGGCTAGCTTTCTCTGATTCCTTCATTCCACCAATTTTCTAAAAACCTTTAGAACTGACCATTTTGTTACTTTGGTAAAAAATATTTGGCTAATCCTAATGGTCTCATAAGCTCTCCCACTGATTGAAATTTTGTGGCTTGCTCTAGAATCTCAATCATTGTGAGAGCTTATTTTTGTTTCTGATTCCAACCAGTACATTTCTCTTTAACAATAAAGTTTGTTAACATCCTACCTGTCTTTGACCATATTCATATTTGTGAAGTTTGTTGGAGTAAAAGTATTATCTTTTTTTGTTACCTATAATTATTATTATAAGCTTTTATTCTACTCATTACTGCGATTTTAAATATACTAATACTACAGCCAAACTTCCAAAACAAAATAATGTTTATTTCACATGAAGCTAAAGCCAAAAAAATAAAAAATAAAATCTTATCTTTTAAAAATTTGTTTTTATCCTAATTAATTTTCTTAATTTCAACTGAATCGCTTCATGTTCTGGTAAAATTTCTTAGTGGCAATGGCCACTGGAGGTGTCAATTCCTAGGTATGGCTGGTAATTAATGATCTTGTAAGTTATGCATATTCCAAGGTACATAGCCTAGGTTTTTGATCTTTGTAAAATATGATCAGCACGGTCTAAATTTGAGTTCTACAAATTCCTGGCAGGTTATGCAGGTTGAGTGGTGCTGATTCTGTGGGCACCATCCAGTGTAGATGATTAATACCTAGGCAACCTGGATGCATTCATAGGTCAATGATATTGTCAGGACTGACTGGTAGTGGTGTCTGTTTTAAGCCTTTCTAGCATACCACCCAAGTTCAGACAGTAAGGTAACAAATATGTTTTTTATGAGTATAGACCAAAGAGAAGAAAAGCAAATGTCAGAGACTTACAAAAAATAATTTTAATCATCATGATTTGTATAAAAAACAAAAATAAAAATAAAAACTTTTAGAAGAAATGAAGAAAAAATTTTATTTGATTCGAAGAATGAGTAGGTATTATTTTCAAGTTGAAATTTTTAGTAACCATAATTCTTGAAAGGCTGTCCTTTCTCATATACCAACGCCTCTGACTTAATAAAAATCTGAATAAATATAACATTAACTAAACATGAAAAATTAAAAATTGATAAAACTTGCTTTATTGTTAAATTCACTGTATACAAATAGTGTCATTCGATAAATATTCAGGAAAGATAATTGTTATCTACGACCAGTTTTTACAAGTTAAAATTTCTTCTTATATAAATTATGTACCTTTCATTTTCACTTAGTAGGTTTTCTGTTGACAAATTATTGTATGTTCCATGAACATACCAATTGTAAAACTATACCTCCTAGATTATATAACATTTAAAAAAAATAACACGATTTATTTGACAAGAAAAACAAATACATACTTCCTTGAACATAAAAACAGAACAATACAAAAAATTGTTCCTGCCTGCATTGAAAGATAAAAGTGTGTGTAAAGCAACAGTGAATGAAAAGTATTATAAGGTATGAATTTAGATGGTTGCTCGACTTATCAGAATGAAGAGAGGGAAAAAAGAATTAGATTTAAAATGTGGAAAGAAAATAATTTATTATTACATACCTACTTAAGGAAAAACCAAGAGTGGTGTAGAAAGAAAGATGAGAGAAAATATGAAAAAGTGAATAGCCTAGGTTTTACTGGTTATATACGTAGGCGTATTCAACACAGTCTTTTAATTTTGAATTTTTATTTTATTTAATTTTATAATGGCCAGATGCGTCACTTGTTGAAAAGGCTTATAATATAAGTTCGAAAATTTTTCATTAGTATTACATTTAATTGGTTTTGCAGAGTATATTATTTTCTCCAACAAGACTTCACCCCGATTACTTATTTTAAAGGCCAAATGAAAAGCTTTATAGTATTTGACCACAGCAAGCATTACCAGAAAATTCAAGGTTATATTTTATAGGCCTTGAGATTTGATACTAAATATGTGACGGATGGTAAATTTTCAAATTATAATGCGATAAATTTTTATGAGTTCATTTTTCTGACGTTAAATAGTCATCAAGGATGACTATTTTTATTGATGATAAAATTTCATTCCATGAATTTTCGTCCTTTCATTTTGATGTGATAAATTTTCTAATCACCAATAATCGTGTCACGATGTTCATGGTATCTCTAAGAAATTAATATTTTTTGTGTTATTCCATAAAAATAGAAAAATACGTATTTTCATTTGGTTTATTTTTATAGGAAAATGCGTACCTTCCAAACTTAAGGAGAAAATGTGTGTATCTTCAACTCAATGAAGCAAAAAAAGTGCATAATATGTCCAAAAAATTGATTGTGTTGGTTAATATTGGTTAGATAGTGGAAAAATTTGTGTCGCCATTTATTACGTATTTTAGTTGGATTTATTACTTATTAATGATCGGAATTACAAAAATTTTATTGAAAAAAATTATTTTTCTATATAATCTATAATAAAAAATAGTCATGACTGACTGACTGACTGATTCACTAACTCACTCACTCATCACCACCCTGCTAAAACAACTGCATCGAATGACTTGAAATTTTATAGGTATATCACTATCATAGTGTTGGTGCTCACTAAGGGAGAATATTTTGAAGTTCCGCCCCCAAGGGGTCAAAAAGGGGTGAAATGTGTTTTTACATTTTTTTCAAATATCTCTTTAATGGGTTGAGATACCGAAGGAATTTTTGCACTAAAATATTTTTGTATTTATTCCTTAAAAATTCATTTCTATATTTTTTGAAATTCATCCCTTAAGGAGGTGAAATGGGGTGAAATGTATTTTGACTTCTTTTTACATTATATAAAGAAGTACTTTGGTGAATAAAATTCGAAAAATCAGACAAATTTGTATAATTTAGTTGTTTTTTCATTTTAATTTAAATTATAATTAATTTCATATTATAATTTAGTTTCTCATATATTTTTTTGTTAAATAAATAAACATTTTTCAAATTCATGGTTTATTTTTGATTCACTAAATCCCGAGGCGCGAAGTGCCGAGAGAAAGCAACACTAGAGGGGGTTGAGATGCGAAGTGACCAGGGTGCGAAGCCCTCCTGTGTTATTATAAACCCAAGTTAACAAAAAAATAGTTTTTTCTTTCTCCTGACAAATTAGGTAAAATGGAGATACGCACTTCGCTAATTAGATCGACGCTATGCCATATTTGACTAATTATTCGGAGTGATGCGGGTATATTCTGGTTGGGGGAGTAATATGTTCTGTACGAGGATACGGGTTTAGAGATGTTGAATGGTGGAAAAAGATACGCGCTCTAGTGGCGAAAATAGTAACTAGCCAAAAACAGGATATTAGATGAAAATATTTATGAATGTATCGATCTCGTAATACAAAAATTTCTTTGAAAAATTAGTTTTTATCGTTACAGTTGGGTAAGATTCGAAGATTATCCTTTGACGATCGGAGATCATCCACATTAAAGTCTTTTCATTTTCAAAAAATGAATTCAAACTCTTCTCTTTTCATATGGAAAAATACAAGGGAAAAATATATCGTTCTGTTTTCATTCTGGGATAATAAGAAGCGAATTTAGCACTCCTTTTGGAGCCGCCACTTCCTAATAGCGATTTTGGTTAATACTTACAGTTTATTTGTGTTGAAGAAAAATAATACAGTGGGGGTTGCGGTGAGTACATCGTAACTGTGGGCTACTCTATCCTGGAAATTTGTTCCATTAAAAATCACACCCGTGTTGATAATGCCGCAATTACCAAATGTGAAATAACTGTTAAGTCAAAGATTTGTTAAAATTTCATGTTGTCATTGAGTGTTGTGTGGTAGCACGTGCCTACCCCCTCTGGTTTACCACAATGCTTAAAGAATTTTTTTCTGTATTTCTTTCTTGAATTTTTGAAACTGTGCACCAACTTACAAATTTAATCGAAAAAATTAATTTACTTATTATGCAGGTACGACAGAATTGTTTTATCTCCAGTTCCTTAAATTACTTATATGTGCAAATGTTTTCAAATTTTCCTATAGAGTGATTGCACGTCAAACAAAACGCACATTTACCTATTCTAGCCGCTTAAAGTTTGGCGGCAAGTATATACCTGCGTGGTAAAATACGTAATTATACTGTACTAAATATGCACTGCCTATCCCAGCCCCTGAAGGTTAAGTGGCAAATTACAACAATCCACGTCATGTGCAATCACTCCGTAAAAACAGTAAATTTTTGATTTTCACGTTCCGAGTTTCCCCCGAAAGAGACTGTTTTGAAATGAACTGTTAGTTATTTTTTACATATCATTTTATTTCTCCTCAATAATTTTACAGATTGTGTTTTCTCGTTGAAAGATGGATCGCGACAGAGACCTCTACCTTTGGAAGAATCTCAGCCCTTCCGGCTACGCTACCCTGGCGAAGACGGTGCCATACGGGTGCCAAAAGGTGACAGGCTACGACTCAGCTGTCTGGATAAACGATTCAGATACTTTAACGTCAAAGAGTTGAAGGTCACTTGTTTGTCCGGTAATATTGTTCGCGTGCGGAGGAAGAGGTTACAGTTTGAAGACCTGGAATGCGAAGCGTATCCCACTTCGACAGTTCGTGACACCAATCAACCGTGTAGCCAAAATGGTTTCTTATACCACATTGGTTACAGCAGCGAAGGCGAATTTCTGCCAATTATGACGCTTTGCTATGTGAAACGTGAAGCCAAAACTGTGTACGCCTACTACAACCGCACCCACTTGAACGCAGCCACCCCGATGGCCAACCAATTTCCCAAAACCGTCAGGTTTGAAGACGACAACCTGTACGATTTCGACATCGCACGCACCTACAAACGCCACTATCAACGAAAGAACTTCGAGGCCATGTTGGGATCCAAAGAAGAAGCCACGAAACTCATTCATGGCCACGGAGAGAGTATGCTGAAGAGGGGACACCTCATGTCGCCGGCTTATTTTGCGCTTGAAGGCGAGCGAGCGGCTTCGTTTCATTATTTGAATGCAGCCCCACAGTGGGGTGCCGTCAAGAATGGAAACCAACGGAAGGTGGAGAACCGAGTCAGACAGCGTCTAATCGAAGGCAAAGAAAAGTAAGACACGACTCTTCAAATTAATTTTTGTTTGTGTTTTGCCTGCGAAATCTTGGCTGAAGGCTGTAAATTCTAATTTCAAACCATTTATTCGTTGATTTATTGCCGTAGAACCGCCAGGTCTGAAATCAAATGGGAAAATTACAAAAATTGTGATTAGTGGGAAGTAGGTGCTTATTGTCGATAGACGATTGTTGGCTTGGGGAGAACCTGGGACCCACATATTTGCCAGCTAAAAGCAGTGAACTTAATCACACGGCCATCTCACCGCCAATTATAACTGGTGAATGTATTTTATATTAGACAAAGTATGGCGGTTCCCACACACTCTCCCCTAGGGAGACTCAACACGAGTTGAATGACATTAGATGCTGTGGGAGGTTGGGAGGAGTCAGAAACGCCTCTTATACCTATACACACAGGCTTATACTACCTATATGGGTTCTATTTCCACTATATAGGGTGCCATCTATCAGCGACTCAAGTTAGGAAGGAGAGTTGTGAGTTCCACCATGCACCACTAGGGTGTGTGCGTGTCCAGCACATGTCAAGGGTCACCAGATGTAGGTTTTGTTGGCTTGGGAAATCAAACCTGGGTCCTACATATTCGCCAGCTAAAAGCAGTGAACTTAACAACACGGCCATCTCACCACCAACTATAACTGGCGAATGTATTTTATATTAGACAAAGTATGGCGGTTCCCACAACGATAGTTTCATACGATTGTCAGAGTGGGTGAGAAAAGTGATGAGACTGAGATTCAGTGAGACTATTGGTGCAACATGGGACACTTACCATTTTTCAAAAGAAGTTGGCTGCTGTGGGCAACACTGTATGGTAGTTATACTGCGACATCGTAGTCCTATATTAAGGTCATGCAAACCATTTCCAGCCTATCTGTTTCATGTCTATGCTATATGAGTAACGGTCAATTTCAGAAAAAAAGGAAATTAATTATTTTTTTTTTGCATACATTTCCACCAACAATCCAATTGATAGACTGCGATTTCGTTAATTCGCTAATAGTAATTTAACTGTAATTATTTATAGTTCGATATCCATACAGTTGTGTTTCAAAATTAGACTTTACTCCTTGATTTTGGATTTTGTGTTGTTCCAGTCTTTTATTTTCGGTATCCAACAATGAAACAATTATGTTTCTGATAAGAGAATGTACAAAATTCCTAATCTTTTAATAAGTAACAGAGCGATGTTTTCGTCTTTGGGAGGTGTTGTGGTTTTAATAATTAATATTTAGTGTAGACCTAATGAAAACATTTTGACATAATATTATGTTCAAATTTATTTCATTTTTTACCTCAGTTTTGGGTTTCAAAAATCTACACCATTTAGTTTCCTGTTTGGTACTATTTTTAAACCATAATATTTTTCAATTTTTTCAATACTACGCCATAAAATCAACACAACTTTAATTTAATTTTTTTTCCCCTAAGCCTATTCAAGGCAAATAATTGGTGCTAGTTCCTTTCCAAAATAAATGTAGCCCATTCATTAAAGTTACAGTGTTGTCTCATACTTCTTCATGTAGGTACCTATGCTGTTTGTCATATTGTACTCACATTATTGTCTTTTTGTGAAATAATTTCTGAAAAAATTTAAAAAAACTCAAAAAACATTAGTAAAAAAATGTAGTGAAGTTTACTACGTGCAGATGTAAAATCTAGATCAGAATCTTTATACGCTGCATACTCCAATGATTTTGTTGAAAAATTATGTATTTTCAAGCAATTCATAAAGATGAAAAATTATCTGATCAAACAAATCGACTTTCATTCATGTTTTATGGATTTTGGTTTATATTGTAAAAGAAATATTTAAAAAATCATCCTCCCTAACACCAACAATAACGAAAATATAAAATATACAGGCCAGGGTCAAGACTTGAAAGTTGAGTAGGTATACCTTCCGCCAAAAAAAACTAGTGGTCAGTATCAGTGGCTGAAGCTGATTATAATTAATGTGATAACATTTTCATATTATTTGACTTTAACTGACAGTGGGATAATTCTCGGCTACTATTTCAATATATGTATTGATAAAATGTCATATTTTGATAAGTATTTCATGGGAAATCTATTGAAAATCTACTGTGTAACTGTAACTAAAATGGTATCTTATTTCAGTCAGTTCCAAGGTAAACATAGTATTAATGTAAAATTGAAGTTTCATTTATCTGTAAGAATAAGAAAAATTCATAAAATGATCAATATTAAATAGATTTTAATAATTATCGGTGAATGGTGTGTAATCAGTGGATGGGTTTTACTTTTGCCGATAAATTATTTCATCAAGTTAGGTACTTATAGGAAAGTCGATTGGTGAATCGAGTAGAATCCATCGATGGATTCTACTGATTCACAGACCGATTTTCCTTTAATTTACAGTGAAATAATTCATCGGTGAATTGAGTAGAATCCGTCGATAGATTCTATTCTACTCGATTCACCTTGACTTTCCTTCAATTTAATGATATAATTCATTGGCGAATCAAGAATGCATTGATGGATGAATTCATTTGCGAAATTTGTTGGCGTTATATTTACGAAGATAAATTAAGTTAGTTCATATAGAAAATAAAAATGTTATCACATTAAAAAAAAAAAAAAAAAAATTGACAAGAACATCACTGTTTTCACTGACTGGGTATAATCCGCTGAGTTCAGTTCCATTTGTCCATAGAATGTAGACTTTAACATTTTGCGTCTTATTATGTACCTCACTTTGTACTACTTTTTTTATTCTACTTACATAGCTCAGTTATCAGGATATGGTTCTAGGTAGCAAAACATTCCAAGTTCAATACCAACAGAAATTGCATTTTGAGACCTTCAAAAGACACCCATTGACTGCGTTATGTAAAACATCGTAATCCACAAAAAGTAAATTTTTCACGATAAAAAAAAAATGTTTTATTAACTGAAAAGTTACGACATTGAGGTGATCAAAGTTTTGTAAAGCTTGTTGACCTTAATGATTATTGTAATAGTAAAAGAAAAGTTGAGATTAATTATTACCGACACCCCTGTGTGACTTATGAGGAAACGTATTCGAGAATATTCTTCATGGCTGTGGTCGGTTTGGAGGTATTTTCGAGATATTCTTTTGGGTTTCGATATGTTTTTGAAATCTGTTTTTACAGCAATGTGGTTACGAAGTATTTTTAAACTCGTGGGTTAAAAGGTATTCTTGTGTGTTACGAGATTTTAGGTTAATTTAAACCTAATTTTCCATAGTAAAATAAAACTTGAGGTGTAAAAGCTTCAACAGGATGATGAAGAACATCGTTAACAACCAAATAATATCAAAGATAATCCCATTTTTGCTTATTGTGTGGGTTACGAAGTTTTCACATAACGCAGTCACTATGCCCTATCGATGGGCACCCTATGTTACAATGTAAATCAGGGCCTCAGAGAGAAATTGTGGACCCAGGAGAAATAAACTGAAGGGGTCCTCTTAGCTCCAGCTGCAGAATTTGTCTTCGGAAAGGGGTTATAAATTCAGAAAACAATTATTTCGCTCGCTCTTCTCACGAAATAAATTTTTTAGATACGTTTTGGATTCTAAAACACGTATTCTAGTGGTTTTCTTTCAAACCTTCGGAAAATTTACTCCCAAAAACCTCATCAAAGATCGATCTTGACGCCCTTTTTCACCGTTTATACTTAAAAATTACAATTTATTTCTAAATTAAGGCCATTCCGAGCCCTATAAAAATATCCGGACCCGGTACCTTCGGTACCCTTTTCCCCTCCCTCACAAAGGCCTTGGTGTAAACCATTGTTTTATGGTGCTACTAACCTTATAATTAATAATTTATATGCCAATATTGCTCGTTAAGTAATGAAATAAAAAGTCTAAATTCTTCAATACCAATCAAAAATATACTAACAATTTCCAGTAAGTAACAGCGATCTTTAATAGAATATTTGAACCTTCTGATGTGACAAGCCATTTTGTGAATGGGTCCGGGTTTAGTTCCTAGAAACCTCAATACATTCGACTTATGTTGATTTTGTTTTTGTTTTTACGATGATTTTATTAATCAAAGCACTCGGTAGATATGGCGGAACGGTAAAGTAATCTGATAAATCACTAATGTCAAGTCCAAAGGGCAATATAACTGATGGGGGACTCATGTTTTAACACAATAAAGCGTTAAGAAAATTTGCCTAATTTGAATATGGGAACCGCATCCTCCCTTAGTTGTGAGTAGTACTTTCAAAGATAGGTGAAAATAAATAATATGGATCGATATTTATTCATCAATACGTGCAGTTTTCGTTTATTTTGTTAATTTTTGTGGAAGTTTGATCTAAATCGAATTTTTGATTTCAGAAACGGAATTATTAATTAGTTTCTTCTTTTTTTTTGCACCCTCAGGTATAGCATAGTTACTGGAACCCATGGAGTAGCTACCCTGCCAGACCACAATAATACCGAAACGGAACTGTTCCTGTATCGTAACAAGAGGGAAAACCGAAAATTAAACCCCGTTCCGAAGTTTTTCTGGACCATAATCTACGACAAAGAGGCGAAAAATGGTGAAGTCATTATTATCGTGAACAATCCTCATCTGAAGGAAATTTCTGACGATTACCGCCTGTGCACAGACATTTGCTCTAAAATGGAGTGGTTTAAACTAAAACAAAACGAAATTGCTAAGGGATACGTTTACTGTTGCCACATGAGCGACTTCCTGGAGGCCACCAAAATTGGAAACGTCTTCGAGGAGAAGAAGACCGTCCGAGAAGTATCAGCTCCACAATATCAGACGAAACCGAATGAAACCAAACAGATCCAAATTATTGAAGATTGTCCTTTCTTTTGGCTGGGTTTTTGTTAGTGTTGTTGGGCAGTGGAAATAATAAACAGGCTATAATAAGTTAAAAAGTATTAATACTGTATAAATTAAAACAAAAATAAATTTACGTTAAAAACGCGTTTTTAAATGATATGCTTTTATTTTTTATTTTTTGGCTTTAGCTTCATGCGAAATAAATATTATTTCGTTGCGGAATTGGTATATTTTAAAATCGCAGTAGCGAGTAGAATTAAAGCTTATAATAAAAACGAAAATTTTAATTTACTTAAATCAATTAACAAAAAATGAACATATATCCTTCACCCCACGTTATTACATTTCCTCCATCTACAGTTATTTTATCAACTTGAATAATTCATACAGTAACAACATAAGGTCGGCTCTTATTATTATTTTTTTATTGCTAAGAAACGAATTTCTCGACACCAAATAATGTAAAATTAAAGGCTATAAAATTTAATTTTGGGATTATTTGGCATTTGAAGGAAGTCACGTAAAAACAAAGCGAAATTAAAATAACAATAAAGTAAATTACAAATATTTCTGGTTATACACCATCAATAAATGTTTCTCCTCTTTTTCTTGCTTAAAACAATGTCCATTATTACTTAAAATAAATTTACATTAAAAAAGAAAAAAAAAAAAATGAACGGTCTACATCCATTGATACAAGTAGAGCATACGTACGTAATGTACCTACATAATATTACGGGGTCTCGAGATACGTCATCAGTGCAAATTAAGCCATCAGTTAGAGGATTTTATTTTTGTAAGAGTCGAAAGAAAGAATTTTTTGAAAAAACAAAGCAAGTTTTCTTCTTTGAAATGAACCCTTTTGATCCCTGAATGTTGTTAAGGTTGTTACTGAGCTTATCAATTGCACCGTACTGTATGGTGTAGTACACAGAGTATGCTACAGGTTAGATAAAATTAAAATTAATTTCATAATTTTATTGTGTGATTGAGTTTATAAATGCTGAGAAATCCTTTCTCTACTCATCAAAAACAAGACTATGTAGGTTTGATCATTTGTGCTGTTTTTACGAACCCACTCAAAACGATAATAAATTTTTATTTTATCAAAAATTTTATTTAGGTACTTGTAAAGGTACCTACACTTACCGGACTTCACATAGATGGATTTAAGAGGGGGCTAAAGGGGCCTAGATCACAAAAATCGATATTTAAATATCTCGGAGTTTTTCAATTAAAAAAAGTCGCATACGTATAAGGGGCATAGGTAAGTACCTAATGCTTGACAATAAAACCTTGGAAACTAATAATTTCTTGTGGGGGAGAACCGTCGTTTTACTACCACTTGGGAAGAGGAAGGAGTACTTAAGCCTCCCAGAGGTTCCAAAAATTTTTTTGTCGCTTCGCTCGCTACGAGTTGTTATTTTTACATTAAACCTTTTCGGTGATTTGCTGACTAGATCTTTTTTCCTCTTTGTCACTTGCGGGAGGAGGCGAGGTAGATCTATAAAAAATGAAGTTGGGTGACAGATAAAACTTAATCGGGACTTATTTCGCCTAAACATTATGCCGAAAATCCACCTGTATAACTGCGAAAGATAAAATAGCACATATGCGCATGTTTGTAACTACAAACAAATATAATAGCGTATAAATAATAGGTTTACATATATTTTGTGGCCCACGAACGCACTTTGAAATTTAAATGCAGCCCGTGGCTCCAAAAAAAGGTTGTCCAGGCCTGGCATAAGGTATGTTATACCCATACAGGGTGTCTTGGAAATTGACTGCTAAATTTCGGAGGATGGTGGTCAGTAGTTATTTGATAAAACGAATAAAACTTTATGACCCGGCCAGTAGTCACGTACTGAATGACTACCAAACCTATACGAATTAAAAAAAAAAAAAAAAAGTTTTGAAATTAAAAATATTTATAGTTCTTTCAATGTGGAATACAATATGTAGCCCATATTTCATCTAATCGGGCATTACTTTTACTGCGAAAGGTGGCAGTCGATTTTTGACATTTTAAAATTATTCCTATCAAAAAATGGTATGCAACTTTATGTACCTACACACAAACACAATTATTATTTTATTTTATTTTTACTACGTACCCATAGGTATTCTATATATTAGTTGTGTAGCAAGTAGGTACTGCAAACCACCAATTTTTCAGTCGATATACAAGACAGCCTATGTACATTGATGAGAATGTACCTTTTTGATAGGTACCAATCAGTTTCTTTTGACTTGAAAAGAGAAATTATCTAGGTCCCAGTTTAAATTTCCACCCCGTGGTCAAATTTCTTGACAGTTTCTTAACTTTTTAAAAATTAGTTGTTTTTAACCTGTTTTAACAATCAAAAAATGCACATTATTTGGTCTTGACCTGTATCTGCCCTGACATCGAACACATCTTCAAACTACTTACATTCAAAAATCTGGAGAAAATGTATGTTTTCCTACATAATCAACATTTTCCATTTTGAAAACATGTAATTCCATTTGAAAAGAAAAATAATACCACATTTTCGATTTTCATTTTACGAATCTTGTTCTCAACTGATGTCATTTTTAACCTTTGTTACAGGATATAAATGATGTTTTTTTTCGAATAATTTTATTTATTTATATATATATATATTTGGTTATTGTGGGGACATAACTCGTATGAGGTTTTAGGGGCTCGCACCCCTCGACGACAGTCGCCGCCCAAAGGCTGTCAATAATCGTCTTTATGACGGTAAACCAATTTACACTGGTGCGTTTGTATGTTCGTACCTGTACGTACGTACAGGTAAGATACATCGTACGAGTCAAGATCAATTACCTGATAACGATCTCGGTAATGTCACGACTCGGTACCAAACGCACTGCGTCGTTTCTTATCACCTCAACGGAGACAAGAAACGACGTAACGCATGACATAATTACGTATACATACGTATGCATGTGTGTCTGTGTGCGTGTGCCAAATTCGGTATATAAACTCTCAGAACCGGCTCAAAAATCGCCAGTGTTCGCCGAGGATTTGGCTCTCCCATACTTAATCGTATGAAGTGGCAGAACACGCAAATACTGTTGAAGACAATCTAGTGTGAATATCTCTCACAACAAGATATTCCACAGTGGTGACCTCAACGTGATATTTTGGCTACGCCGTGGGTGTCTAGAGGCGCGTTGCGCTATTTCTAAAAAGAGGCGCGGTGCGCTGGCGAGTTACTCGCATGTAATTGTAACGTATATTTTCGTCTATTTTTGAGAAATGACGAACATATTCGTTCACTCATTTCCAAATACCAAAAACATTGATATTTGTCAACAATTACCTTCCTATTACTCTTCGTAAACAACCACCAAATTATTTGTATTTAATTTTACATATACAGATATACCTCCTGTATATTTATGACCTGGTTGTACCTGTCCCTCGAATACTCGACGAGTCAGCACAGCCCTATAATAACAACACCCTACTTCACTTTACCTATCCGACACGTACGTTTTCATACCCTGAACGAGTATATAATCTCTCGATTCAGTTGTATAAGTGTTCAGTTTAGTTCAGTTCTCCAACAGCTACTTCTAAGTACCTGGAACCTCTCTTGTAGAAGTCTCTAGTGAACAGATAGTCTTGCTTGTTGAATTGTAATTGACTATGTATTACTATTAACGTAGAATTATGTACACTATGTACAAAATATTAAAATATTAAATGTGTGTTAATTCACCAATGTGTTTAAATATTATTGAGTCTCAAACAAATGTTAAGGTCCACGATAGTTTGTGGATGACTAATCTGAATCAATTATAGAAGTATTACTGCTTTTAAAGTACGTGATATTTCGTGTATGGTGTACTCCCAAAAGAGGTCGTTACCAGGTACTACACAACCTCTTTTGGCCGTTACATTATTGGCGCCCAACTGGTCTGCTATTGCGAATCGAACTCTCGCTCTAGTACCTGCTCAACGGAATTGCTGAATTCAAGCTGCTGTTCTGATTCCTCTGGCTCAAAGTACTTTGCTCTAACCTTGAAAACTCTAGTCAAGTACTCAAAGAGAAACGCGTGAGGCGCGCTCTTGAGGAAAGGAAGTAGAGGTTAGCTGCGAGTGGAAAAAAGCTAGTTGTGAAAAAGAAACTCGAACTTCAAAAAAACAAAGAACATTTATTATACAAAAGGAAAAGGAATACAAAGGAAAAGATATACAACAGGTTCGGTGGATTGCGGCGACGGATTCTTCAAGCTCCTGTGCAAACAAAAGAAAGAAAACAAAGTAACAATTAATATTAATTATAATTCGCGTCCCTCCCTTAAATATAAGAAGTGTTAAATAATTATAAGTCGCGAAAAAATTTATTTTTATGAGTGAAACTTGGGAAAACTTATCCGAACCCAATACTACTAAAACTAATTTAAATTGGCTAATCGACGCTAAAAATTTTGAATTAATTAATGTATGTCAAAATTTGAATATCGAAGTCGATAAAAAATATTTTTCTCGAATAAAAACCCAAGAGGATATCCTATTAAAAATAAAATCCAGTAAGGAAATACAAAAATTATTAACCCCTGAAAATATAAAAATAATTTTACAAACAACACGAAAAACTCGTGAACAAATTCCCGAACTAGAAAATCCTATAATAAGAAAATATTTTAATCCTCCTTCTACTTCAACTCCACTTTTGGAAAACTGGGACAATCCCACACCATTTTCAAGAGTTAAAACTGCTATTAATCTAGTAGATATTACTGAGTGTTCAGAAAAATCCGACGAAGATTTTCTCAGCCCAGAAATTGAAACTAGACTTTTAGAAAATTTAATTCCCCCTATAGAAAATAAAATGTCAGGAAAGGCTGCTGTAAATATCAGACCTTCCTTATATGCACACACTCCAACTGAGGATATCGTGTCATTTTTAAACGGATTTGAAAATGAGGCGGAATCTTTCAATTGGGATGCTAATATGAAATTCAAAAAAATTAAAATTGCATTTTTAGGTCTTGCCAAGCAAATATTTGAGGATAGAATTCAAAATAACCCCGAATGTAATAATTGGCAAAACACTAAACAAAAAATTTTGGAAGTCTTTACGAGGACTAAACCCCAATTACGCGAAATATTATACGAAAGAAATTACAACGGTGAAGCTGATTTCTCTGCGTATATTATGTTCGTAAAAAGGATTCTAAAACAAATTGAACCCGATATTACGGAAGAAAAAATTATCGAAAAAATTATGCCTAACCTCCCCGAAAAAGAAAGAGTATTTTTAATAAAAAAAGAACCTAAAACTATTCAGGAACTTGACAAAGCTTTCTCTAAATATCTCGAATTTAAAGATAAAGCATTCGGACATATAGATCCCCTTTTACATAAAAAAATTGACCAATTAGAAAAAACGATAGAAGAATTGAAATCCGGGAAAACAGAAAAGAAAACCGAAAAAAACGTAAATACAATATCGTCCGACCCGATCTGGAAAGCTGAAATGGAGAAAATGAGCGCTGCAATAGCGAACATTTCAAAATTTCAGGAATCCAGAAAGAATAATAAAAATCCCCAAAATAAAAATAATAATAACGAGCAAAATAATAATAACCAAAATGGTAATAATAATAATAATAATAACTTTAATAATAATAATAATATGAATAATATTAATCAAAATCAAAACCAAAACCAAAATCAAAATCAAAATAGGTATAATAATAATAATAATAATTATAATAATAATAATAATGGTAATGGAAATTAGAACCAGAACCAAAACTGGAACCAAAATAACCAAAATAATAGAAATTGGAATAATAATCAAAACTTCAATCCTAATTATAAAGGAAGAAATTTTAATCCAAATTTCCGGAGAAATAATTTCCCGAGAAATAACAATGGATATTATCCCAATAGGGCTCCAAATTGGAACCAAATGGCCCTCCCAAATTGGAATAATGCTCCAGCATGGTCTGGAATGTCATTTAATACTCCCCAAAATCTCCCCTATGTGGCTGCAAATACTCAAATGATTGCCCCTCCGGCACCATTAATGGCAGCTCCACAACAAAACTACCTCCCAACATCAAACCCCCAGGCTTGCCAGAATAATTGCTCAAAAAACTAAGTGTCCCCCTTACAGGTGATCTGTCAGCTGTAAGGGATGTCAAGAACAAAGAGTCGAAACTAGTTAACAATGTGAGTAAGGAGAAGTTTCAAAGCAAAGGGTACTGCAGAACCCAATGTAAATTTCACCTTCCATTTGCCATTCGTGGTAAACAAATACTTAGCTTAGTCGACCCAGGTTCAGAACAGACACTTATCGATGAAAAAGTTTTAAAGAAAGTCAATTTTACGGAACCAATTCTACCAACTAAAGTAAGATTTCGTGGTGCGGATAGTCAACCTCTTGAGGTCATAGGAGTAACCAATGTGATTTTTTCCATTGATCATTGTATTTACCCACATCCAACTTACGTTGTTCGAAATTTAGTAGAACCGGTCATACTGGGTTACGACTTCTTATCAACCCATAAAGCCAAAATGGACTTTTCGAAAAACAAATTCACTCTACCGTGTGGTGATGAAGAGCAATGTTTTGACATGCCTGAATGTCACAATTTCCCTATTGAAAAGGAAAATAAGTTAGGTTATATTAAGCCCTTTAAATATTATGCTCCCCAATCTTTTAAAGTAGAGGCAAATTCGGTGCTAATTTTAGCAACGCTGCCTGAACACCTGGAGTTTCTGTGTGAAACATCCATGGAAGAAAAAAATAACTTCTTTGTAATCGTATCAGAAGACACGATAGCGGCTGTTAATCATAATAACAAACCTCACGTGATCTATAAAGGCGAATACTTAGGAAAATTCGAATTAAGTAGTGCAGTAGAAATTAATACCTGCCAAATTGAAAGAATAAAAGAAAATACTATTTTTAAGGATAACCGAGGAAATCCCATCCCGATTAATCCAAAATTGTCACTTGAACAAAAATAAAAATGTATGAAGTAATTAATGAATATAATAATATTTTTACGGGAAAAACAGATGAAGTTTCCATTTGTAAAGTTCCCGAACAAGTTGTCCGAGTTGACGACGAAACCCCACTGCGGTGTAGAAATTTTAAATTTTCACACGCAGAACATGAGGCCCTACACAAACTAGTAGATGATCTGGTAAAAGTAGGTGTCCTAAAAAAACAAAAATCGAAATTCGAATCTCCAATATTTGTAAAAAAGAAACCAGATGGAGTCTATCGAGTATTAGTAGACTACCGAAGAATGAATCAAAGAATAATTATGGATAATAATCGTGTGCCAACAATTGATATTATTTGGCCATATTTAAGAAATAAAAAATGGTTTACAACAATTGATTTAAACAGTGGATATTTACAGATTCCTCTCACGGAAGAATCCAAACAATACACTGGAATAAATGTGGATGGAATTGGATATGTATTTAATTCCACTCCAATAGGTTTAAGTATATCCCCGTCCATCTTCCAAACTATCATGGATGACATATTCCATGATATATTCTGGAAAAAAATGGTATGCTATTTGGACGACATTTGTATTTTTGGAGAAACTTTCGAAGAGTGTCTTGAAAATACAAGGGAAGTATTAAAAAGATTAAATAAAGTAAATTTAAAAATAAAAACAAAAAAATGCCAATTTGCAATGAACGAAATCGAAATATTAGGACATACGGTCCGATATAACGAATTACGTCCATTAAATAAAAATATAGAGGCAATAAAAAATTTAAATCCCCCTAATACGTTAAAACAATTACGATCATTTTTAGGATCAATAAATTATCATAGGAAATTAATTCCTAATTTAGCTAAAAGTACTGCTCCTCTTACTGACTTGCTAAGAGGAACAGATAGCAAATCAAATGCAAAAATAAAATTAAATCAAGAACATCTTGAAATATTTGAAAAATTAAAAGAAATTATGATTTCCAAACCTGTATTAGCAATATATGATCCGAAATTGGAAACCTGTGTAGAAGTTGATACTTCGAAAATCGCATTAGGTGCAGTGCTGCTGCAAACTAATCCCGTTACGAAGCATAAACATCCAGTTGGATACTTCTCTGAGAGAGTCCAACCTGCCCAGTCAAAACTGTGTTCATTTGACTTGGAAATGTTAGCTATTACGAATGCATTAGCTCATTTCCGTGGATACTTACTGGCATTACGCTTTGTAGTATACACGGACCATAAACCTCTGATTTACCATCAGAAATTTAATACTCCAAGCCCAAGATTAATCCGATTAATATCTAAATTAAACGAATATAGTTTCCAAATTAAACATATCGCCGGAAAAAATAACTGTATGGCTGATATGTTATCTCGTCCGCATGATGAACCGGACGAAATCACATTTGAAAAAGGTGAATTTCTCGTAGATAAAAAATATGCTCTTCAGGATGAAGAAAAAAATGTGAATACTTTGTGTAGAATTCACAACTCTGTCCCACTAAACCCTGTATTCTTTCAGAATCAAAATGCGTGGTACTACCCAAGTACAACGCCCCAAACATATTATTTTCCCCCCTCCCTTGCATCAACCTTCCCATATTATCCCGTGGTACAAACCACAATCCCACAGAATGAGTTAAATCATTCCGAAAATTGTCCCAACAAAACTACTAACGTAGTTACAAGATCTGCTCTTAAAGAGGCAAACCTCGATAATCAGATCATCCCAACCCCTCCTGTGACCCCAGTTGTCACACAAATGTCAATTCCCGACATCACATTACCTCCCCAATCAGAAGGTCAAACTTCTGAATTCCCCCAAAAAATTGAATTGCCCGAAAATTTAAAGACAATGCAGGAAAATGACCCGCATTGGAAAAATGTAATTTCATTATTAAATTATAACGAAATAAAAAAGATAAAAATAAAATACGAAAATTAAATCGTACTATACAATTATATTTTCTTGACGAAAATAACGTATTAAAGAAATTACCTAACCCAACCTCATCGTATGATGAAGCGGTTACAGTAATTCCCGAAAAATTAATTCCAGTAGTTCTAAAAAAACTACATGACGATCCGTTGTATGGAGGTCATTTCGGAATTAAAAAAACAAAAAATAAAATAAAAAATCAATTCTTTTTCAAAAACATGGTACAAAAAATTACAGAATATGTATTATCGTGTCATGAGTGTCAGATGGCACAAAATTCCCCGAAAGAGGCTGGCTACCTCAAACATATAGAAATCGAAAACCCTAAACCGTTTTCACATCTAGAGATCGATTTCATCGGAAAATTTAATACCGAGTACGAACACTCGTACGTGCTTGTCGGTGTAGATAAAAGCACAAATTTCTGCACCATACGTCCAACAAAAAATCCAAATGCTCAATGCGTAATTGAGTATTTGAAATTTATTTGTTATACGTATGGCACCCCAGGAAAAATTTCTTGCGATAACGGAGGTCATTTTGCGAATGAAACCGTCCGTAATTTCTGCGAAGAGAATAATATCAAAATTATTTACTCCTCGTTTTATTCCCCCCAATCGCAAGGACTCGTTGAAAAAATCAACGGAGTAATTAAAAAATCATTATCAAAATACGACCATTCAAATGAAAAAGAATGGATCGAAACAATTAATAAAATTATTTTCGCATACAATATTAGCCCAATAGAACATTTAAATAACAAATCTCCATTCTACCTACTTCATGGATTCAACCCAGAAGTACATATACCAGAAATACCGGAAAATAATAATAACAAAACGACTCGTGAAGAAGAAATTGAAAATCTCCTTCAAACGAGAGGAAAAACGCCGAGCTTAGCAAAGAAAGCATCGGAAAAAAACGCGAAACATTATAACGCACACCACAAGATCATTGACTTCAAGCCTAATGACCTTGTTTTGCTGCGTCAATCAAAAAACGTCGCGAAAAGTAAAATGAAATATACCGGACCATATAAAATTGTTAGAAAGGTCACGGATCTAAATTACGCAATTCGAATTAAAACAGACGATAAAACTGCGTACGACGAAACAGTTCACGTACGACGATTAATTCCGTATAAATCACGTAATAACGACGAATTAAATAATGAAATAAAAATAGAAGAAGTAGACGAAAACATCGAAAATCCCATCCCAACCCAAATCATACCTAAACCAAGGGGTCGCCCTAGGAAAAAACCAAAATAACTATGTGTAAAGTTTATTACCCGTGGTTACTTGGCTTTTTCAAACACGATACCTCCCTTCCCCGTTATATTTGATTATGTCCCGTCACTTCAAAATTATCTTTGGAAAATTTTTTTTTTTAGAACAACTTAAAAATAGTAAAATGTGAAATTACTTACCAATAGCCCAGGTGTCGGCGTAGCCCTCGAGGAACTCTGCCAGATGCTCTCCACTTGTGGTACTGCTACTCGATGAGGAAGAAGGTCCTTCACGGTGATCTCCTTCGGAATCTTCAGTGGAGGCACTTTCCTCAATGGAAGGTGTGTCCCAGTGGAATGAATATACTGTAGGACCACTGAGCAGCCATCCCCCACGGAGAGACATCGCGCGGTTTCCTTCAACGGCATCGTAATGCCGAATCAGATGAAAACCGGATACGGAAACGGAGACGTCCAGACGAGGCTTGTAATGCTGGTTTAGGAACCGGGCAGTACTGACCCCGCCTGGACCTATTAGGAAATCAGTGAGATAAAGTCGGTCCAAGTGTACATACTCAACGGTAACCTCTGTGTTCGTCTCCTGCGAAACGCAGAGCAGACCAACCAGCAGCCCGGAAAGTATTCCCAGACCAACTGTCCCTGAAGTGTCTAGGTTGCCGCGAAACTCCAACTTAATCCGCGAGTATCCTACCTCAACCATCATGGCATGAGGAAAAAATACTCGTAAGGAGAAGAGAAGGTGTCTGGCAAAAACCTCGCACTTGGGACAGCTCACAAATCTCACTGAGTGACTCCAATAGCTTACCTCCTCCGTAATGGTCTCATCTGGCACTCGGTGCGGCTCGAACTCGCTTAGGAACTTCTCCCTGTTGGATTCACCGGATACTCGATAAAATAGAGAGAACAACCGATGTAGCGCATAGTATAAACGAGCCTCGCACGGACATCCTTGGAAAGGGTGAATTTTACTGAGGACCTGATTACCTATAAACCAGGTCTCATTTACATCCACCTTTCCATGCGACGTGAACATCCTATCATTCAGATACACGATCGACATGTTTTCGAGAAGATTTCCGCACAGAATAAAATTATGTTTTGCTTGAACCCGAACTGCACCAACACGTCACTGACACTTAGGAAAAGCCGATGGAAATTAAGTTCGAAAAATTTTTTTTTTATTAGTACACGAAAAAATTGGAAAAATATAATTAACACTCGAAAAAATTGGAAAAAATCGACAACACGTAAAAAGGCGTAAATAGCGAAGGCAAAGACGGAACACTGACGAAAGAAATAAAATTAGTAATTTTATATTAGAAATTTGACCGAGATTCATAATTCGGATATCGGAAAAATTTGTCTCCCCCTTCGAAAATCAAAACAAATCAGTAATATGCATAATCCATTTTCTCGTAAATAACTTAGACGTTGCATTCTTTCTGTTTCAGAAAATGTATACGAATCTACTTTTCTATTTCGCAATAATTATTTCTTCGACTAGTATTGCGCAAAGAACATCGTCTGACCCATATAGGATTACGACGGCGTCAACTGGCGCTTATTTTCAAGAAATAAGCAATATTTTCGTATATTCGAAATCTGCCCCAATAATTTACTCTATTAAGCTAGACTTGCATGAATCAGCAGATAAATTATTAGATACGAACTTCAAACACCGGTTGTGTAATGAAACAACCTGGAAAAATTGCAAATATGCAGAAATGGCAAAACGATTGAAAAATACCATAAAAAATCTGAAAGAACAAAACATTGCGATGATACAAGATTTCTATTCGACACCATCGTCTATTCGAAGCAAACGAAGCGTATTCACCCCGATCAGATCTTTCTTCGGAGATGCGCTACGATTTTGCTGTCGAGTATTAAACTTTAGAGATGGACGAAACTTCTTGGCGAATGAAATCTCGTTGAAAGAAGAATACGATATTATTAAAAATCAACTATTAATAGAGCATGCAGCGTTAGTTAATACGTCTACTAATCTGCATAGCTTCATTGACCATACAAACAATTTTATGACAAGATTTATCTCGCATACAAATTCTTTTATGGAAAATTCATTAGAAGAACACGAACTTCTAATCTCCCTAAACTACATACAAGGATTCTATGATAACTATCTGATAAACACGTTAAGATTATCAAACATCCTAACGTCTTGCAAATCCCATATGATCCCATCTTCAATTATCTCAAAAGAAATATTAGAAAAAGATTTAGTAAAACTTTCAAAAATTACGAAAAATCTAGGCCTAGACCTAGCAATCCCCATTAAGGATATTCAAAACTATTATCATGCCGAACTTGTAAATTGTAACTTCTTTAAAAATACGTTAGAGTTAGAAATTAAAATTCCCCTAAAACAGTTAGATTCAAAATATGAAATTTACGACTTTATCCCGCTCACATTCAAAAGTCATTCTAATGAATTGTGTAGCTGGGATCAAGAACCATCCCTGATAATTCATGAAATCAGAACAAATTCTGTACGTTATATTAGTGGAACCAACCTCCATTATTGTAACTCAGATAAACCATTATGCTTCCTTCCTTCTAATAGAGGAAGTGATAAATTATCGTCTTGTGCAAAGAATTTATTCTTCCAAGACTTAAACCATAATCTACTACAATCTTGCTCATTTAAATGCAATCCTAATAATAATCAAACATTGGTGCACCCGATTGGCCACACCAAGTTTGCTATTGTAAATTTTAATTCCCTCGTAGCAACTAATTCTGTTACGAAAAAATCCGAAAAATTAAAAATAAACAATGATTCCCCTGGAACCTTCATTCTGGACGTACCTTGTCACATCCAAATTGAAGATATCGATAAAAATAACAAAAATAATGTAATCATCCCAATAGAAATCCCTTGTCTCTCCGAATTGTTAGAAGAGACTATTAAAATCGAAAACCATTTACCACTCTTGTGGACATACTTTTCTGATTCGATAGAACCTTTTGATCTTGCCATTGATCTGGCAACGACAAAGGTCTATAATCCTAATTGGAAAAATTTTGTTCCTCACACTGTTCCTATGAACAATCTAGAGAACAAAATTAAATCCATTAAACTTCAAATACCCGACCAGAATTTCAATGACTACATAACTTTCATTAATGAAATGTTCCTAATATGGTTAAGTGCAATCTCACTTATCTTAATAATTATTATTGTATATTTAAAATTAACCTGCCACCAAAACTGTGTGAACCTAACGAAAAGCACAGCATTGTAAAAAATTACGCAAAATAATACGATATATTAATTATTCATATATACGTAAGAAAAATTTGTTACTCATAATTAATATTCGTAAAAATGTTATTCTAAGTATATATACTCATACTCGCATTATATGACGTAATTTTAAGAATTATCTGGACATATGTATGTGTTGGATAGACTTTGGAAAATTTTTTTTTTCCTTATTTTTTTTGTTCCCCCCGGAGAATTGTGTAACGTATATTTTCGTCTATTTTTGAGAAATGACGAACATATTCGTTCACTCATTTCCAAATACCAAAAACATTGATATTTGTCAACAATTACCTTCCTATTACTCTTCGTAAACAACCACCAAATTATTTGTATTTAATTTTACATATACAGATATACCTCCTGTATATTTATGACCTGGTTGTACCTGTCCCTTGAATACTCGACGAGTCAGCACAGCCCTATAATAACAACACCCTACTTCACTTTACCTATCCGACACGTACGTTTTCATACCCTGAACGAGTATATAATCTCTCGATTTAGTTGTATAAGTGTTCAGTTTAGTTCAGTTCTCCAACAGCTACTTCTAAGTACCTGGAACCTCTCTTGTAGAAGTCTCTAGTGAACAGATAGTCTTGCTTGTTGAATTGTAATTGACTATGTATTACTATTAACGTAGAATTATGTACACTATGTACAAAATATTAAAATATTAAATGTGTGTTAATTCACCAATGTGTTTAAATATTATTGAGTCTCAAACAAATGTTAAGGTCCACGATAGTTTGTGGATGACTAATCTGAATCAATTATAGAAGTATTACTGCTTTTAAAGTACGTGATATTTCGTGTATGGTGTACTCCCAAAAGAGGTCGTTACCAGGTACTACACAACCTCTTTTGGCCGTTACAGTAATACAAATATTTTTACAAGACCTGGACACCTTTGGCTGTCGAAGCAGAGGTCTTACTTTGAAAGTGGGAAATTAAACCCCCCCTTCCAAATATATTTGCCGGAAGGGAACCAAGAGAAGTAGACCTGGAGGAACAAAGTTGCCATCATCCGCCAACTCCTCCAACTTCGACCAGAGACTCTGAAGTCTTTGAGACTCCGGAAAAACAAAAACAAATCCGGAGGCCAGAAGCCTTGCGTTTGGGAGCTGTAGTAAATCCGAACAAAACGACAGCTCGCACCCTCAGAAGTGGTCGTCTATTGAGCCAAGACTCCGACCCTTCAACCCCAGACCGACAACCGACGGCGTCTGGTGGACTCTTTGCAGAAAATACTACTAATAGAGAAGTTCAGCACACAATAATGCCCAACGGAAACACGAACCCATCATCAAATCAACCAGGAGCAGGTGGAAGTGGTCAGCCACAGCTGACCCCCGAAGTACTTGCACAGCTTCTACAGCTGTTGCAGATGCAGACATTGCAGAACCCTGTGATCCAAAGATGGAGGATTGAGATTCCGGAGTTTCTACCAAATGAAGTGGAATTATGGTTAACTCTCCTCGAAGGTCGTTTTAAAATAAAGAATTTACAAAACAACCAAAAATACTCACACATTTGTAGCGGCATGCCCGCAGAAATAATACGCCGCATTCCGGATATCATGGAATGCCCTCCGGTGGAAGCAGACAAATACAGTTGGTTCTGCAAGAAAATTAGAAATGTGTTTGGTAAAACACAAAACCAAATAATAGATGATGTA
>WOFM01000265.1:2132044-2314586 GCA_011428145.1 Ericerus pela | reverse complement strand
TTTTTTTCGCCTAATGTTCTTAACTAAGATATTAAAAACGTGTGAAACCTTAAGTTACAGCCAACGTAATAACCCAATTCCCACCGGTATATGCGTTGGCATTAAAGAGTTATACTTTGGTAGGTAGGTACTTAAAAAATCACTTGTGTAAGTTATAAGTACCTGTTTAGGTATGTACTCTGTGATAATTTTTGTTGGACCTTGGCGGGTATTAAGCAAATTATAATTTTATTTTTTTTTTTAATAGAAACGTAGAAGAAAATTGATAAAATTTCGATTAAAAAAAAGTTTTAAACTTATTTTTGTGTATTAAATGAAGATCTGGCATTTAATCTCATAATCTGCGTCATAAAAAAACAAAAAAAACAAACACAAAACCTAATCTAATAAGCAATACTACAATTTTATCAAAATTTTTCATTTTTAACGGTATTTATAAGCTACCTAACAACGAAATCAATGTAAATCGTTGGACGATAATAAAATTGTTGGGTACTACTTAACTGACTGAATTTAATTAATTATTTTTTGAAAGAGAGAGAGAAAAACACAAAAATGAGAAAAAATGGTACCCACCTAAAATAAATAACGAAAACAAACGACCAACATAACCTCTGTAATTTGTAATCTACGAACTGAAGAGCCAGCTGATAATTTAAAAAATCGAAAACTTCCATAAATATTGCAAGACGTTTATATCAACCACCGTTAGAAAACGGTGCATTTACGATGATCTTAATTAAAAATATTTATTTAATATTAGATAATTTAGGTATATCTTTTTTAACGTTTAGAAGTACCTAGGTACTTTTATTGCTGATTTGGACTGATGTGGCAAAAAGTCTACAAAAAGTCAATTTCCTCAAATTATTTTTTAATTTCTTTTGGGGTGTAGGTACTGAAACGCTTTTCGTTCTTTAAGATTTTTTATCGCATAGGTATTTTTAATTGAAATTATACTATGTAGTGTCTTAACTATATGGCTGATTAGTAAGTTTTTGTGGCACCATTCAAATTATAAATTTTTGAATCATTTTGGGTGATTAAATTTATATGATCGTGGTTTAACTTCACTCTTCATAAATGTTTTATTGCTGGTGATATATACTTTCAAACGAAATTTTTCAAAACTTTATGATACGGTACCTACAAATTTCATACCCAAGTGAAATTGACTTTTGGTCATAGTTTTATAGACTAAAACAGCTCAAAGTTGGCAGTTTAGGAACTGGGATGATGTTTGTTAAAATTTCCAAATTCTTCCTGCGTCATCAATTCAAACCTGAAGCCTATAGCATTCCAGAAGAAATGGACTTTCACTTAGTAAAATTCTCGGTATTAATATCATAATAAGGATCATTCTCTCTAGAAGTTAATGTACCTAATGTTAAATATCGTTTGCTTAAGGAAGTAGGTACCGACTTACTTACCAATTATTCAAATAAATAAATAAAAATACAACAAAAACAACAGCAAAAAACGACACCATTGAGCGTACAGAATGCACATATATTTATTTATTTCAAATAACTAGCATAGATAGGTATATAGAATTTTTCGGAGAATACTGTCACATTCTGAGTTGCGTTTAAATATTTCAAAGTCCACTTGTGAATTTTTATAATTACCTATCACAACTCAAAAAACTGTACATACAATTTGTTTGTTGAACATTTTAAAGTAAGTACCTACCTAAGTTAAGAGAGTTTGTAGGCAGCCAGCAGTTGGTAGCACCATTATCAACAAGAGTGCAAAAGAAAAACTACCTAATCTAAATATAAGTTTACGTTAAAAACACATTTTTAAAAGATTTATGTTTTTTTGGCATTAGCTTTATGTGAAATAAATATTATTTTGTTGTGGAAGGTTGGGTGCAGTATTGGTATATTTTAAAACTGCAGTAGTGGGTAGAATAAAAGTTTATAATAAAAGGAAAGTAGGTAATGAAAATAAGTAAAAAATAGGGCCCACACGCTACATCATTTTTTCATTTTATTACGGATTTCCTTGACACTTCATTTTAAACTAAATATTTACCCATCATAGTTTCTGAATGATTTTCATTTTATTATTGTATTTAATCTCATCAAATTATCTTCAAACAAATTGCTAAATATGATTTTAACCAATTTAAAACTTTTCATGTAAAAATGATTTTAAAAATCTCAAATTTTTACTAACAAGAGACGATATACTCAAGAAGGGAAGAAAGTTGTCGTCAAAGTACTTTTGGAATGTGAGCAAGAAATTCACATGACAGAAGTTAGTCTGCAGTTTGCGTGTTTACCAGCTTTGTACATATAAGTATGGGAGAAACAACCTCAGTAAATACTGGTTTAATTTTGTAATTTACTGGCGCATTTTATAGTGGGCTCACTACATGCACATTTGTATAAATATACATATGTAAACATGTATGTATTGGTTATCTAATTATGTTGAACTTTGTAAATAACGAAGTACAACAGATGGATTAGTTAATATGATGTAATTGGTGATAAGCCAATTTTTCAGATTCTAGAAATTATGAATTATTATGTACGTACTGTAACAAGTAATTTATGCAAATGTGTTTTAACATGCATTTCACTAAATTATCCAGCCTTTTGGGGCCAACTAGAGATGTGTCGGTTGACCGAGAACTAATTCATTTGAACTAATCTTTTGAAAGACCTAAATGAACGAGACCGAAAGATGAGGATGAACTAGTTCATTTTGAACTAAAAGATATTATCAAATCAAAGTTATATTGTATAGACCTACAAGCTAGTTCACTCTTATACGTCACAGCATTGTTGTTAATCACTGGATGAGTGGAATTTCTTATCAATCAACAAAAAACGAAACAAAATAGTAAGCGTTTTTGGGGAATGAAAGCGCTTTTTATGTCTGAAAGTAACTACGTATAGAAAATGTATACGAATTGCTCTCCATATGAAATAATACATACTCAAAGGTTTGATTCATGCAGCTCATTTCGTTCATTTTAAACTAGTTCACTGAACTAGTTCATTCAAAAGACCGAGACCTGTTGAACTAAATCCCCCAAATGAACTAAAACGCACAACTCCAGGGGCAACTGTCATCAAAGAGTACTAGCCTGTAAATACCTCGCATAAGTATGATCCAGTGTTGCCAGATGAGATTTTCATAAATTCCTACCTTTGAAACCATAAAAAGAAATTTACATTAACAAAAATCATTACAAGTTCCTACAACCTAAAAATCCCTATAAATCCTCACAAAATATTAAGATATGAGTAGAACTCATGCGCGTGTGAAGCATGCAAAAAATTTTTGTAAGAATTTTCTCAAAAAAGTAAGGATTTTTAATTTTTTTAGTAAAAAAACTCTAAAGCGTGAGCATTTTCATTGTTTTTCAGCTATAATGTAGGGATTTTTACCAATTTTAAGCATGAAAACTTTAAATTTTAATGATTTACATAGGCTTTTATTCTACTTGCTCACAAATTTCATTTTTCATAGTATTGGATGCTGCAACTAAGAAATCTATAGTAAGACTATAAGAATTCTTCACCCACCATATTTAAGCCATTCCTCTCATCACTTGCTATAGATAGGTATCACATGTACCTACATAGAATTTTTCATAAATCTTGAAATTTACATCAAAATTTAATAATTTACTGGAAGAAATACCTAAAGCAGAATGGGTGAATACGATGCTAAAAATTTCAATGGCAAAATATTACTTGTATCCCTGTAAACCTGTACAGGTAATGGGCAAATTATAAAATGGGTTTAAAATTCAAGGAGGGACAAGTGGGAGGCCTCCATACTTGTGATTTCCTCCAAAAATTTATTAAATTTTTAAGTAATTTTCAAAATTTTTCAAAAATCATCAGAAACATTTTCCAATTATATAGGATATCTATGAGTAGTGGTACGAAAAATGGCTTAAGTGAATATGGTGACTCGAGAATTCCCATAGTCTTATTATAGATTTCTTACTACAACAACTATTGATAAGAAAATGTTAACAGAGTGCAGTTTTTTTTTTTTTAATAAAAGTGTATTTTTAAAAATTCATTTTTATTTTACTTGTTATCCTTCTTAATCTTAATTTGATGTAGAATAAATGTATGTGTATTCCATTGTTGAGAATGGGAGTATTAAAAATTAATGATTCAAAGTTCATTGAAATTTTTAATACATTTAGTAGTTTAGGAAAACAATTTTATTCTCTGAACTAAGCCTATATCAGCCAGAGGATTACAGATACAATAAAATATAATAATTATCAGAATTTGATTGCTGTACACTGTTTGTGTACTAATTAATTCAATTATTTATTTACATTCCTTTCTATGGTTAGAACTTGAAACTTAATAATAGAAATTCATCCATCTTTGTTGAATGTTTTATTTAATTGTTATTGGTGGACGCATGTGGATCATAATACCAGCATCTACAACCTGTAAGTCTACTGTAGGTTTCAATGAATCAATTTGATTGAAGAATTTAACAAATGAAATCAATTTAATAAGTTCGAGTTTAGGAAGCAGTTAGTCTCATTTTACAATCTCACTTATTATCAATAAGTTGAAATAAAACTTTATATGCTACCTATATTCTCACTCAACGAATTATAAACAAGAAGTGAAACTCCATGGTTTCAATAGATCACCTAAACTTACATGAGCTTTAGAATTTTTCTATTTGAATGCAGTGAGCAGTAATTATATGAATAAAGTTTAAAGTTTTAGTCTAAAAATAACAATATTTGTCAAATTAATAAATTATTATTATCCTAATTAAAATATTTCCCATCACCTTATAAAGAATAAAGATAGAGAAATATCATCTTATTATCTTAACAACTCAGCATTTAGGGAGTCCAACTCAAGTTTTAGTGTTTTTCTTACTGTGATATTTCAAATTTTCAATGTGTTGACTTCCGTTTCATATATTAGATACTGAAAAAATATATTTCGAAAAAGGAGGATTGAGTTTAAGAAGTAGTCATGTTTTAAGTCTTATTTTACAGTTATTATCAGCAAGACAAAATAAATTTTTATCAATTATATTCTGCGCTCAGTTAAGCTAAAACTGAACCTTCTTAATTTGAACAGATAACTGACACAAATTTTATTATTTTTATAAAGAAGTGTAGTGAGCACAAATTAAATAAATAAGGTAATCACTTTTAAAGCTAAAAACAAAATTTATAAATGACTACTTGTAAAACTTGGTTTTCCCAATATTTTATGCATTAATTATATATTCAACATTTCCAAATGTTCCCCTAAAGTGAAAACAAAGATGTTGACACACCAAAAATTATTTGAAAAATTGATTAAATAGAATAACTTATTGTAAAAAAAAAAGAAAAAAAGAAACATCCAGCATCACTGATCAGCAGTATTTTATGTTGTTAATTTTTATTTTTTTACTGATTTTGTTTATGTTATTGGCTTTTTTGTTTGTATTTTCAAAAAAATAACTTCAAAGTATAAAAAGTGAAAATGGAAAGCATAAAAATATAAATGGCAATAATAAGTATCAATTAAAATATTTATTCCACTATTTAAGAAAAAAAAATTTTTTTCTTGAAAATTTGAAAAATACTCAAAAAATCTTTACGTTTAGCTAAAAATCCTTAAAAATTCTTACAAATTGTAAAATACAAAGTTTCTACTGTTTTTTTCTCAAACTTAAAAATCCCTACATATAGGGATAAATCCTTACATTTGACAACACTGGTATGATCCCCGCAGCACTCTTGCTGTTATTTTGTTTGAAATACCATCACTTAAGTTTGATATTGTGAGGATTATCAATGCTCTATGAGGTTAGGGGCTCAGCCCCCTCAATGACAGTTACTGCCCAAAGGCTGGCAATTATTAATGCCTTGCATTTTAAACCACACACTTTCGTTCGTTTGTAATTACCTGTAAATTCAGGCAGGTAATTTACAATGTTCGGACCATGACTAATTGATAGATAAAGATCTTGGTGATGTCAC
The DNA here is from genome assembly GCA_011428145.1 of Ericerus pela. NCBI lineage: Eukaryota > Metazoa > Arthropoda > Insecta > Hemiptera > Coccidae > Ericerus > Ericerus pela. The sequence goes on along the minus strand of WOFM01000265.1, from coordinate 2,308,600 downwards.
AGACTGGTACACAAACTGACGCATTGTTTCTTATTAGTTACTAATAAGAAACAACGCACTTTTGATGTATATGTATATATGTAAGAATATGTATATTATGTGTCTCTGTGAGGATGTATGGAGCTGACTATATAAGCTCACAAAACTAGCTAAAAAATAGCCAATGTTTGCCCATTCTTTGGCTTCCCCATAAATTTGAAATGGTAGGACACAAATAGCTGTTGGCTACTTTTTTGTTGAGAATCCTCTTCACAAGGTAGATATTCCACAGACATAATTCAATTTCATCAAATATTTGATTATTCAGGTATATTTAGTTTTTTTTTGGTTTGAAAAATCTAAATTTTCTAGTGTTTCTTTCTGTGCTAGAGTTTGTCTATTATTTTTTAAACACAATCTCCCTTAATTTCAATTTTTTATACGCTTTTATTCTACTCATTCAGTTTGTTGAAGTACACCAGATGACCAACTTTAGCGCTGCTTTCATGTGTTGCGACACACACGCACATACACGCATATCCGTTATCAGTTGTTTTTCTCTTTCGTGGGTATTTCTGTCTTGTTATTTTAAAATGATTATAATTACGGATTTATCACCCAAATTTAAACGTCCGTTTTAATTTGTGTCGTTGTGTAAGTGCAGTGTTTTTTGGAAGAGTAAAAAATTATTATCAGTTATCATGTCTTATTAATTGCTTGCTTTTTCAACGTAAGTAAGTTTCATCGCTTGCTAAATCCATAACCTTGGTGTCATTGTAGCAACTTGTACTTTCATCCAAAATACCTTATGCCCTAATCCTATCAGGGATGGGATTTTTTTTTTCTCAAATAATAAAAGCGTTTTTTTTAAAAACTAGTTTTTTAATCTAAATTTATTCTACATTTTTCAAAAAATAAAAAAAATTTGCTTTTTCAGCAGGTTCACTTTAAATTATAATTATGAATGAAGGTGGATACCAATTTTTTAAATTAAAATTACCAATGGGAAATTTTTTTATCTGGTCATATGGTGACAACGTTTTGGATTATTATCATTTTATTATTTTATTTTCTTCTAATGAAAAATTGTGGTAGGTATCATATCAACCTCAAATTTAAGAGAGACAAAATATATTTTCTTATGTGAGTCGTTTCAGGCATATTCTCGTGGTTGAGTGTAACATTTTAGAAATATTTTATGAATGAAGTAGGATAGGTACTTAATATTCATTCTCAATGAAAATGCAAAGCTTATTCGATCAAATATATTGCTACGTCGCATTAAATTTTTAAGGATTAGAAGAATTTGATGAATATAGTGTTGATGTAATTAATATTGAAAATGAATGCTGAAATAGAAATAACCCTACCTTATACTTACCTGAATAATTATATTTTTGAAATTCGACATTCGATGAGCAGCTCGTTCAATAGCAAGGAATCCTCAATTCGGGGTTTGGAACCGGTTGAGAGGACAAGTCGGGAATAAATAATTTATTCTAGGTTTATATTTTCACAGATGCTACTTTATAAGGTATACAATTAAGAGAAGATTGCATCAAATTGAAGTTAGAAACTTGATTTATAATAACCGGAACTGGATCAGATAAAAAAATAAAATAAAATAAAATAAAATGCGATGGAATCAACTGCCAAGTTTTCAAAAATCGTATCATAGTTTACATTTCACAAGATGAGACAACATTTAAAATAAACTGTATTATTATCTACCTATTCAATACAAAAGTGAGTTTGGTAAAAAAAAAAATGCCGACAGAAAAATCAACCTTTAAATTTTTCTAAAAATATATTCATATTTGTAGTAAGCTACATTATAATACCTACCTGATTTTTAGAGAAATCTGTAAGCTGAAATTCTTTTCTTTTTTTTAGAGAAACTATTAATATTGTGATCCAAGCCACATATAGTACTTTATGAATGATACAAATGGACAAATATGAACAATTTGGGTCTGGAAGTTACGCTACCCCATCCCCGAAAACATAAAAAAATTGTACATTTCGAACAGTATATCTTAGAAATACATGGTTAACCCATGAAGCCACCTACAAGATTTTAGAATAAAACATGAAAGGAAATTTATGAGACGAAATCTTTATTGAAATTCAACTCATCGGAACTAATAATCAGACTGCGAAATAAACGTTACCTGAGGTTATCGGAAGTCACTGCGTGATTGTTTTATCGTAAATACCAGATGAGAAAAAATAATCAATGAAATTTACTTGAATTTTCGATTATCTGATACTTAATAAATTTTTTGAAACGAAATTTTCAAGGAAACAATTTATTGTAAAATTGTTATTTGTGATATAATTGTAAAAAGTATAAGTGATTTTGTTACGCAAGTATAAATTTTAAAAACGAGGCGAGTGCCACATACCTATCCCACGAGTAACAATCATCTGTAACTTTGCATGTGAGTCACACACTATTTTTTGCAACAGCCCCCCTCCGAAAAAAAAGTGAAATGAAATGAAAAAAGACGAGTAGGTAGTCTATTTGTTTATTTTAAAACCAAATAATAATGAAAAATTTTACTTTTTTTCTACCAAAAAATCTTTGCACCCCTCAACCCTCTCCAGAAAAAATTAAACAAAATATTTTTTTAGAACTAAATAATTAATTCAGTAATTTTACTTTACCATAAGTTTAGGTTATTAACGAGTTTTTAAAAAATGCCTAAATTTTTATATTAATAAAAATAAATGTAAGCTCTTTAGAAAATAATGAAGAATCATGTAAACACATCTTTCATCTTTCCATACTTAAAATCCATCAATAGATGAATATAATACAAATCTAATATATATATGAGAGATCTCTGCAACTCACTATATCAGCGAGTGCGAAACACAGACAGAAACTGTGGTTATTTTAAGAATGTGAATACATATTCTTACATCCCCATTCTTCAAGGGGGAGCCGCCCTAGGGAAAGAACTGAGCTGATCGTTTACTAATTAGCATTCTGTCTTCCTCAAGATCATCCCACTAGCTTGGCATGTATTGATGGATTTGTAAACTCTTTAGAAAATAATGAAGAATCATGTAGACACATCTTTCATCTTTCCATACTTAAAATCCATCAATAGATGAATATAATACAAATCTAATATATATATGAGAGATCTCTGCAACTCACTATATCAGCGAGTGCGAAACACAGACAGAAACTGTGGTTATTTTAAGAATGTGAATACATATTCTTACATAAATAAAATCGTGGGGATTTATCCTCTGAGCTTGACTCACATTGATAGATGGTGTGGCTCATTGTCAGAGTCAACTAATAGTCTACAGTAAGTTAAACAATAAGCTCATCGTCTATATGAACACACACAGACCATTTTCACGATTTTCGATATGCGATCATCCTACATATTTGTAGAAATGTCACGACTCCCAATACCAATAATGCACCTACTTTGGTACTCAAAGTGGTGCTAATATCGCACAAAAATCAATATCGATATTCAAAAAATTATCAATCATCATCATTTGTATTGTGTACTCATATAGTTTTGGTGGCTGTTTTTGCGTTGCGTGTGTGCGGCTGGGTGCTGAAATTTATGCTTTTTTTTAAATTTTTTACTTTTTTCCTATTATTATCAATATTTTTTGATAATCTTCTATATAGATAATTATCGATACACTTTACACCACTAAATTTACTTACCCCTACAACCATCCCTAATGGGATTTTATTGCAGAATATTAAATATGATAGAGGCCGCATGTTCATCTAAATGCAGTAATGAAAAATGGCACCACTTTCGAAGCTATTGTCTCCACTCCTTCATTGCTAAATTCAAATTTCTTTGACCCTCATTTGGGCCCATGCTGGGCAATAATCAGAAATTTTTTTTCAAATAATTTAACTGAATGAATGAATACAATAATATAATTATTAATTTAGATATCACAATCAACACGAATTTTATTGATAAAAATGAGATTGAAAATTGTCAGTATACCTTAGAAACGAAAGATATTTTGATCGTGAAAGTGGTGCCATTTTTCATCTTGCATGTTTCCTCTATTATATGTTTAATACTTAGTGATTTGAACATGGTGTACACAGGACAGAAGATTATGTTGGTATCATGATGCCAAAGTGATGACTTTAGTACAGGCTGACAACAGACTTGAGATGATAATAAACAAACTCAATCTCAGCGCCCCCAGAAATTAGTACAAGAACACTTCTTCTTATTAGTAACTGCAATAAAAGGGTATAAAAAACAAAAAACTGAAAAAGTAGTGGTGTTGTGCAAGAAGATCATCAAGTCGAGTGAGAAAGTCAACTTGAAAGTGCGCATATGCCCAGCAATATTTTTTCGCATTATATTGAAATTAGCTACCTGGTGTAGGTTGCTGGTGTGGGGAATCAAATAGCAACGTACTGGTTGAAAATAGTAACGATGCTATCCACACAGCTGAATTGCTGCCAATAACTTTGTGAAGATGCGAGGGTATAGGTTTGTGTTCTCACAACCACTCCTCCTGAGTACTGCAGCTGCAGTTGCTCTCATGGCTCCGCCCACAGGTTTCCTGCGCACAGGCGATGCGCCGGAGTACTCCCTCTTGGTAGAGGAGACATCGGTGTTGAGGCAATGTCAGTTGTGAGTTGCAAGGCGTGTAATACAGGCGTGTGACTCCAACCAACTTTATATGGTCCCTTGGACTTTAAACCACACTAATTATAAGCTTCTACGCACTACAGTTGCAGTCCAACAACACACAGAGGGCAGAGCTAGGCTGCTGCTATGTGGGGAAATCAACAAACCCACAATGTAGGCTTTCACCATCATGACTCGACACCACACTATGGAGGGGGGTGTGTGAACCAGCGAAGAGGTGCACTGGTCCATCACATCAGGATCATTATTTCTGTATGTTGCTGGTTTTGGGAATCAAACTGGCAACCTACAGGTTAAAAGTAGCGACGACGCTATCTGGGTGGCTACACAACCACCGATAACTTTGTAAAGGTGTGGGCATATAGGTTTACATCCCCACAAGGAACATAAAAAAACATATTTTTTGGTTTGGTGTTCTAAAAATTATTTTTTCTTAGCAAAAATGTTCTACTTCTCATTTATATTCTGAGTTTTATACAGTAGACGCATACGCCATTTTCTGTCCAATTTTAATCGTTGCTTCTGTAACTAATGTTATTTCAATGGGGTGGAAAAGCACAAAACCATTTTTCTCAATTATGGATTCTTTCAATAACATGTAAAAAATTATTTGAATACCTAATTGAAAAGATTTTATCATCCTAATATTGAGCTTAAATCGATAAAGGCGACGAAAAAATTAAATTACCAGAAATTATATATTGTTTTCCCAGGACAGTTAACAAAGTACGCGAGTACTTGTCTCCGAGGCTTTCTGATATAAGCCAGTTTATGGGAAACTGGCGAGTGTTAATTAGGTTTGCAACCAATTCAAGTAAAGTCCAAGAGATCTACTTACTTAGTTTTTCTATTTTTTTTTCTCGCAGCAAAGACGTTCTCGCCTATTCTTCACGAAGAGTAAAAAAAATAATAAGAAATATTTTGTCAACTGTTGGAAAAATCTTAAACTTTGAAATTGCAATTTTTCTCAAATTGATTAAGTAAGCATTATTCAGCAAGTAATAGAATAACGAATGAATCATAAAAAAATTCCACGTAGGTACTTTGAAAATTCTGAGAATGAATGTAAAATAATACTCTATTATGAACCTATTGTAGAGAAAATAAGGCGTCATGACTCCTTTTTTCTCCGGTGTTGCTGAATTGCCTTCCAAGTTCCGGGTTCTTATATCAGTTTTCTCTCCTACAACATTTTTAGAGACGTATATTTATTGGTTGCCTCCCCAACAGTTTTCGATGATTTTCAGGTTAAGTCTCCTTCGTGACATATTAATCGAGTTTCCTCGGTTCGGCCTATCAATATTGCCCAGGGGACACCACAGGTAGGTGGCTGAATTATTTCCCCCCCAAAAAAAATGTTTTAATCAGACGGTCGATGCAATGGCACTTCGTTGTCAGGCAGATGGCTGAAAAACTCGAAGCATAGGCACATCATCGTACGTATATTACCTACAGACTTGGATTGTGGTGGAAGAAATTTTAACAATAAATGGTTTTAAGAAACTGAAACCTTAGTATTTCTTGGGCATCGTATTGCAGAATTTTCTTACCGAGAAACGTTTCCTATAGCCATCGAACTTTTTCTATTATCTGCGACCGAAGCTGCGAGAAATGAACGACAACTGGACAGTCTACTCACAATGAACAGCTTCCATAAAAGCCTTAAAAGCCAGACAAGCACCACATGTTCGATACAGATAAGGTGAACAATAGGCTAATGGAGGAAATTAATATAATACGTCTTTCTTGATAGAGTCACGTGGACGCAATTCACGTCTTTTTAACTCGTGAATAAAATTACGAAGGCAATTCATCCGCAGCCCTTTTCTCGTCTTTTTCGCATTGGATAAATTGTAAGTTATGCACCAAAAAAAAAAAAAAATAAATAGGTACTTACTGGGCGAGTGATGTTTTTATTTCATTTTTTTTTTTTTTTTCGAATGGGTACCTACACGATTTATCGATTACATATATATGTATAATTATATTTAAAAGTAACTCGGAAAACGACGACAAAAATGTAGAATCATTCTAACATAATGTTTGGCTACATGTGGGTACCTAATAATTATTATAGGGTCATATAATTTAGAATTCAATTAGGTACTTACCTATAATAGTCTCTTGAAATTCGTTACTGAATGCCAGGATCAGCTTAAAGCTGTGAAAAATAATCAAGTATGAGAGACATTACCTTCGTTGAATTTTTCATATTTTATAAATCACTGATTTTTAGTATCTGTTTTTCCACAAAGGTGTTATGAAACTAATAGTTCTGCAAATTGGCTATTATTTTTACAGCAATACGTTAATAGATGGATTTATGGTAATTGCCGTTCTCGGTACCTACCTGCGTTAACGTATCGAAGAATTTTGAAGAAAATTACAAGATTCATCTTGGTTTTAGATGCACGAACTATAACTATAAACATTGTAATTAGTATCTCTCAGAAAGCATATACAATTTTGAAAAAATTGACCTTTATAACGGGAATTGATGACGAATAAAAACAATAAATGAGTGTTTTCCCAGTGCTGAAGCTTCATTATTTTTTCAAACACCTGTCGTAAATTCTTCGATCTTGTTCATTTTTTTTTTTCAGTTTTGTCGGCTATAATATTCAGCGAGTACAAATGTTGCACATTTCAAATTTCCTTCGATTTTATTTCCAGTATCCTAGATGAACGAAGTATTAGTACCTACCTACTGAAGATAAAGTACCAAGTTCGTAGATCGTAGCCCCTTCGTGGATCGGGTGAATTTTATGTCTTTGGGTAATGCAACAGTTACAAAACTAACGTATGATTGTTTGTTGCTATTGTAAGCTTCAGAACCATGTAGTTTTTTATATTTGTTCATTGCTTAGTGTGGTAACCGTGCGGATATTTCCGTTGTGAACGAGGGCGTAGTCAAGGGGTGACAAAGGGGGCGATTACCACCCATGACCTTATTTTTATTTTTTATTCTTTGTCAAATTAAAAATTTGGAAAAAATTTAAGTGATAAATATGCTGCGATAGCGGGTCCCATAGATGAAAATTTTCTCTAATTTTTGTAATTTTATTTTTGAAAACTGGCGACCAAAAAAAAATATTACTTTGCCCCATCTCCTTGAAGAAATCCTGGCTACGCTGCTGGTTGTGAATTGTGAAGTTAAAATATAAGTGTTTTTTTAAAGAATTTTAGAAAGAAGTTGTCAAGAATAACAATCTCAATTTCTTCACATCTGGGTGAGTTCTTGGAATAATTTGTAAGGTCTAAGGAAGATCTTTAACCTATTGTCATGTTTGTAGTATCCAGCATTGGGGAAAAATGCAGGAAAAAGTTATTCGATTTGCGAATCCAAATCCTCATTGTAAAAAAAGATTCGAGTCAGGAATCCAAATTCTAGGTTAAATGATGATTCTTATTCAAAATTTTTCAAATCCAAAACTAGTGTTTTGTTCAAATTTATAAATGTTTTGTTTGGTTAGTTAATAAAGTATTGTACGCAACTTGGTCTGTGCGAGAAATTATCAACTTGTGCAGTTACCTCACCCGCCTATGGCTCGTGCTTGCAAACTCGGCACTCGTTGATGATTTCTCACTTTCCACCCATGTTGCATAATATACTTCAATAATAGTTTAACTTGACAAAGAAATGCAAACCAAAAATGAACAAGTAACTGTAACGTATATTTTCGTCTATTTTTAATTATGACGAACAATATTTGTTAACACTGTTTCAAATACCAAAATTACAGGTACTCGATGATAACCTAAACATTCCATCACACTTTTTAAAAAAATACAATTCACCCATTTGAAACATCATGAACATAGAAATCCCATCGCCACTTTTAGTGACCTAAAAAACACCTGTCCCTCAATATTATTGCAAGTCAGCAAATCCCTATTGTAACAATCCCTACCTCACTTAGTCTATTCACCATATTCAGTCACGTACACCATGTACTCTGAATGGATATATAAACCCTGACAATGATACAATCGATGTTCAGTTTAGTTCAGTATATTTTCTAAATCATTACATTTACTTACTAGACACATCTTGTCTATATGGCTTATCCCAATATTTGATTTTATGGGTTAAATTGTTTAACTTCATAGTCAAGTGTTTGAAATAATAACTGTGTTTGATATTTTAGTCTCATACAAAGTTAAAGACTGCAATAGTCTGCGGACAGCTAAACCCAATATTCTAAATAATAAAAGAAATATTTAAAGAATATTTCTTCGTATGGTGTAACACTGAAAGTTGTTTTAAATCGGTACAATACAACATGTTTTGGCTGTTACAATAACAAGAAGAAATTACTGCTTGTAGGTGATAAAAAACTTATAATAATTCAACAATACTAGGTTTGTTTCATCTGATGCACAATGTTGACACTAGGTTTACTCTCAGGCATAGGCGGACTTAACAGAAAATGTTTGGTGATGCTAAAAATTTTTTCAAAGGTCATTAAATTTTCTATCTGTCTGATAAACAATTGAAATATTTTTCAAAAGTCATAGGGAGAGGGAGGGGAGTCATTCCAGTCAGTTTGTAAAATTCCTAAAAAAAAAGTCAGCTTAGAGTCTTAAAATAGATATTTTTCATTTTTAGGATTTTTTATGCAGTTTTATTTGTGAATAAAATTATGATTAATGCTTCATCGAATTTGCTACAACGGCCTCTCAAGCATCATCATCGATAAGATCTTTTTCTATATACAGAATACTTAAATTGGTGAATCAATTTTGAGCCATTGTGCTGTGTAGCCAGGTTAAAACTTCCCACATTGCTGTAATTTTGATAATTAGACAGTGATTAGGTTTATAAATTTTTATAATTTTTTATTCTCATTAAATAACACACCACACACCATAACTAATTAAAATAAAACTAACTGAGTGATTGCACTTCATCTTCATGAATTACACAATTGGTGCAACTTGCATTTTTGTAATTATTATGAATATTGCATCATACTTTCATTAATATCCTTCAACATGGCAAGTGGGTGGTAAGTATGGGGGGATGGCTCTCTTCACTTGCAGGCGAAATTCTAAATTCATTATGATCCATTTTGTTCTCATGGAAAAAAAAAAGATAATGGGCGTTAATTGGGGTAACTCCGGCCACCATGGGTAATTTTGGCCACCTAGCGCTTGTTCACTGATAAGGACATTAGTGCTTCCTGCCGAAATGTGAGCCACTATTTATTGGTATCATAGGAAAGCTGAGAGTGTTGTCAATCTAATATTAACATTTCAAATGCATTTCTAACAATTTTAATCATTCTATGAAGGATTCTTTACAAGGAATTTTTTTATCAATTTTAAATGGAGTATAGAGGAATTAACTTTGTTCAGATCATAAACATTAGATGTGATTATTTGTTTTCTGGTTAGTAAAGACAATTCTCTCAACATTCTAGTACCAGAAGTTATTAGCAAAAAACATTAAAAAGTGGCCGGAATTACCCCAGTGAACGGCTAAATTTTTTCATTTTTTACTCGAAATGGGGGGCTAATTAGATTTTGTTAGGAGGGGCTAATTTCAGCTTTGGGGGGCTTAGCCTCACCTGTCACCCCCAAAGTCCGCCTATGCTCTCAGGGGTGCTATTCCACTCTTGTAAGATGAATGCATCAAGTGAAGAGTGAAAACAATTCAAATTTAGCGGAATAACTTCCCTCTATGTCACCCCAGTTTATTTTTATTTTTTTGGGGAGGGGGTAAATAAAACAAATTTACTTTCGGATGTTGCGGTACGTCACATTTGTTTAATTATTTCAATTCTTTATGGAGGAAGATCAGAGACTGTTTTTTTTTAAATTTTCTCAGGGGGTGCAAGACACATTCACGGGGGTGCATAACACCCCTTGCACCCCACAAAATCTACTTATGATAGTACCTACCTTTTGTGTGAAAATGCTGGTATATGATCATGAATTGAACGGATAATTGATATAGTTGATAGTCTGCATGTTTTAAATGGGATATCAATTGCTGTCAATTATCAATTCAGTTCATAATTTATAGTCCATGGTGTATCGAAACGGTTGAAAATGAGAAAGTAAAAAACTGAAATTTCTGAGTAAAATTGATTTTAATAGGTGAGGTTGGTAATGATTATAGTTACATGCAGTTCGTGTCTGTATAAAATAGTTATTCATTAAAACTAAAAATTTTTTATTTTTTTTCTTCATTCACGAAGGGAAAACGTTTTTCTTTTTGCTTTTGGTGAAATGGAAAGAAATGTCAGTACAGGTAGAAATTATTTTGAAGAAGGATCTTATAATCAAATAAAGCAAGATATTATTATATTAAGATACGATAAAAAAAAAAGTTTTCAGTATGATTAAAATTTTTTTTATTGAAGATCTTGTTCATAATTACGAGGAGCAGCAAAAAATTGTCCATTCATGGATCAATTTACAAACTGTATTTGAAAAATATTTTTTCATGACGCAGTTTTGAGGACTGATGGTGTGCTATTGTATAGGGTATCAGTATGCTGAAGGTGTACAAACTTTATGAAAATTTTTGTTTGGTGATCGCAACCAATATTCGGGCCACCATACTTTAAAGCATTTCGAAATTCAATTTTTGAAATGATGTCACCAGGCACCTAATAAAATTCCGTAAAACATAAACGCATAAATGTGTTTTTCAAGTTCATCTTTTTATCCTACATTCAATAATTATTTTTACTTTTCGAGCCCCTTCTCTTGGAAAGGTGAACTTGAAAAATCTGATCCACGAATGTTACTTTACCTTATACGATATTATTTTACTTAGTCTTTCTATAGCTTCCTGGAAAAATGTACAAAGTTATTGTTTATTTTGATAAAAAATCTTTTTGACTTGAACTTAACATCTTTTGAAAAAATATAATTCCATCGAAATGAAAAAACTTGCAAACTATAAATTAGAAATTTCATTCAAGTATTATGATTCACCTACTCTAAGCTACGTTTTATAACTATTCTAATATTGACAACTAAAATTAGATAAACTACCAGTTTTGGGTTCAAGTTTTTCTATAGGTATAATTGGCCATATCTCGTAATTAGTGGACTCGATTTAATAACTTTTAACATCGAAATTAAGTACTTCTACTTTATAAATCATCTTCCTCCACCTTCATTAGTAAAATAAATTTTTGCTTCATTTATTTTTTGGGAATGATTTTTTTAAATCAAGTTCTATACGTTTAGGAATTACTCCCGATTGTGGATAAGTAGAAATGACACTGAATCACAACCGAAATTTTAATATCACAGTCAAAAGACTAGCTACCACTTACTTTAATAGTACATCTATAATCACAAGGTCTTACTTCTTTCTAAAATTTCAAATATTTTTACCAGTAGGTTATAAGTCGACAGAACAAAAATACTTTACATAACGAAGAATCAATTAATCGTTACATTAACCAGAAAGAACTTCTAGCGTAAAAAAAGTTTTAAATAATCATAAATGATTGCTAATAAGAGAATATATGTTTAAGAAACAAAAAAAAGAAGCTGTCATCGAAGTAATCTTACTGTTATTTTATTCGATAAACAATCATATTTATTAATTTCACCAAATTAATATTTTTTATTCAATTACTTACCTTTAATTTTTTTTTTGTGGTTAGGAAAACCTACATTTTCTCATGTAGCTTGCTGCGCTAGAGTTTTTTATTTTATTTTTATATTTATATATTTATTTATTTATTATTTATTTATATACATATTTATTTATTTATTTATTTATTTATTTATTTATTTATTTATTTATTTATTCATTTATTTATTTATTTATTTATAAATTTATTCATCTGTTGTAATCCGTTATGGACAAACAATAATTTTTCAGTTCTCGTCGTAAGATTTCTACATTATTCGACATTTGGTTGAAAAATTCAATCGGTTGACTTGTTCAACTGCGACTACTTATCATTAAAAAGGTTATTAAAGAAATTACTCCTTTTGGTCGTAAGTCAATTGTGGTTTGACAGGAAAGTCGTTATTCTGTGACAAATATAAAAAATAGTAACCTATTAGTAGCAGGTTCTTTTTTTGAAAACCTACCAATAAACTATAAATGAAATTGAGTGCTCACTAATCATCTAATGATTTGCATTTTTAGTGAGACGGGTTAAATTGAATATAGACCTATTATTTTCAAACTTCTTCCGTCATGCAAACACCTTTGAACATTCCTTTATTTACTTATTCTTAGTTTATTATATTTTATTCCAAGAAACCTACATGTATACTTATAGCCTATTCCTATTTAGATTGATTTTTCAGCTTTAAAGAATTTCCTAGAAATAAAATCGGTAGGTACTCGTACGCGTTGTATAATAACGTAGGTAGTTATTGTATGAAGTATTGTATTATTAGCAGCTGATCGTTAATCAAATAAAAATTATTGAAAATTTTCAAATTTTGGACGGGAATTTCCACCACATCATTTTCATTTACAAACAATCAAAGCAGAGAGAAAATAGGTACCTACACACATATCTAAGAGAAAAAAAGTTATTCGTACTTGAAAAATATAATAACGATATCATCTCAAGGACGTATGGTCACATTTTTTTTTTTTTTTGGCCAGAAATAATTTGTCTACTAGTAGGTAACAATAGATGCATTTTTATGGGGGTCTGTAAAATGTTTTTACGAAATCATTATATAGCTGTCATGAACGACTATAACATTATTTGTCTGATTCGAATGAAGAATTTCTGAGAAAGTGAAAATAATGGAAGGTTTCGCTACCGAAAACAATAAGTCGGCTGCATATTAAAATTTTGCGAAGTCGATTCATGCTGAATAGATTTATCTAACTATATAATTGTTAATATGATTTTACAAATGGATGAAGAAACACTGCAGTGTGGTAAATTAATGTACTTTTAAGTCTCGTAGCCAAAAAAAAAAAATTCCTAGCGCAGCAATACTTCACTAGAAAACATAGTTTCTCAATTTTCATCCATAATTCAAAAAAAAAAAAAAACATAAATTCAAAAAAATTTTAAAAATTGTAAAAAAATATCGATAGTTATCAATATGCGGCAAACATAATGATATGTCGATATTTCATTGCTGATTTCAGGTAAAAAAAATTATGAAAAATCACCGATAGTTATGATATCTTTCACAAAAATGTCGATCTATCGATATTTTATGGCTCAAAACCGGTTTTCCCAGACTGTTTTTTTTTCTAGTTTTCTCGGAAACTACTGAGCCAATAGGCACCAAATTTTTTATCAGATTTGGTCTCATGTGAGGAATACCTTTCGTGTAAATTTTAACCTTATCCCTTCTGTAGTTTTCTCAAAACCGTGAACGCAAAATTTTTTTAGAAATTAACAAATTAATAGGTACCAAACTTCTATCAGACTTACATCTACGTAAGGATAATCTATTGTGAAAGTTTTAATCCCATCGCTTTTGCTTTTTTCTCAGAAACCTAGAAAAACGACTTTTCCATGAATTTTGCTTTTCCTAGTTTTCTCAGAAATTACCGAACCGATAAGCACCAAACTATGATAGCTATTTTTAGTAAAAATATCAGCTCTGTTGGTTAGGTAGTTTCCTCAAAACTGTGCACATAAAATTCTTTCTAGAAATTTTTCTTCTCCAGTTTTCTTGGAAATTACTGAACTAATAGGCACCAAACTTTTATCATGGTCTTGCATCAACATACGGATTATCTGTAGTGAAAATTTCAATCTGATTTCTTTCGTGATGGTTTCAGAATCCAAGAATAAACGACTTTTCAAAGAATTTTGTTGTTTTCCGGTTTTCTTGGGAAACTAATTAACCGATAGGTAACAAGCTTCTTTCAGACCTTCTCCTGTATGAGAACTATCTCTTGTGAAAACTTCAGCTCTATCCATTTTATAGTTTTCACAAAAAGTGAACACAAAATTTTGGGCTATACATATACATATATGCATATTATACAGGTGTTATCTGAGTGGTCCGCCTACATATAAACATACTCGCATATATACATGTATCTATACATGAAAAAAACTACGTCGAAATGGGAAAATGGTATACCAATCATTTTCTTTTCACATGAAACGGATAATTTTCATCATCTCCACACCTAACCCTTTTGTAAGGTCAATTTTAATACCCTTTTTTGCAAGCAGACTGTTTAAAAAATATGGAGTTAGCTCGCTCGTAAATATTGTCATCCATTTCCATACTGAACAGTAACTGCCGACATTTTTCTCACCACATAAATTCCACATGCAAATGCATTTAACGATGTAAAGAACGAAAATTTTTGAGAAAAATGAACTGCGCATAAAATGGAGAAGCGATTAAGTTATTCTTGACGAAAGGTGAATGCAAGGTTACAAAAAATTGGATACTGCAGTTAGTATAAGATTTTAAGCTCGAAGGAAAAATAGAGAAAATATTTGACATCAACTACGAATATTAAGTGTAGGAAAAATGAAAAATGCGTTTAACAGATTCAAGATAAGTTTGTCTATCGACAGCCAGATTTAACGTCACTCTTAAAAATTTTCAACATTGGCAAGTATAACCGCAACTTCGACGTTCATTACCGTACCTAACCAAAAAAATTTGTTACAAAGTACAATGTTTCCACGGTGACGTCATGATACGGTTTTGAAGCCACATTAAAGATTTGTATACGATAATAAAAAATCAACAGTAAGAACGTTTCATCGGCAAGCACTAATAATGTAAAATCGGAATTTTAATTGAAGCGTCCAAGTTGTTGAAATTTAAAAAATTTTTAATGTATCGTTTGGTTAACCAATTACTGGTAGGACACATAAATAGTTTTAATGTTGGCTGAAGGTTATTGTTATTGTTGCCAAATGTAGGTCCATAATTTTCATTGAAGAAGGAGAATAAAGAAAAATTGTGTCAGAAAAAAATTGTTGCAGGAGGGAGAAGGTAGCATTTTTGATATAAGTACGTAGATACGTATCTACAAAAAATTTTTAAAACAATTTTGAAAAAAGAAAAAGGTTATTAATTCAAATAGTAAGCCTACGTATGGTTTTTTGAAATAACAAAAATGAAAATTTATTTCCAAAAAATCGAACAACTTCAGAGGAAAAAAAAGTTAAAAATAGCAAAACGCAGCGCTTCTTCAGTAGCACATGAGGTATATGTGTACTTGTGATTTTACTGGTACATAACACGAACTCACTTATTTTCAAATTATTTCTAACAGATTAACCTACATTTTTCTCCAGATTTTTCTATCGAAAGAGAGAAAAATATAGGCCAATTAGAAAGTTTCATGATCATCTGAATTGTTCTTTGTAGCTTCTCAGTTGATCGTCTTAACTTTCACTTTTTTTTTTCTGCTCTTATTCTCCCTCCTTGGTGTGAGCATCGTATTTTGTATGTTCATATGTTATTTTGTATTTGCGATTTATTTCATTTTATTAATATGTTCGGTTGAACATTAAGTTTTATCCTGGTTTGGAGTTTATTTTTTCATATTTTGATTTGGTATGTAAATCTTTTATTTATTTAAATACATGATTTCGTATTTGTACGCATTGTTTTTCTTGTGTTATAAAAACAACATGTTAGACTAGGCGGTAATGTTAGTTTATGTATTTCAAGTGATTTCAAGGTTAACAATGATGTTAGGGCAAAAGATTACGACTGTTAAGGTAATCTGTCTTTTTATGTATTAATAATACCCAGGAAAAATTGAAATTTGGTAACTCTGACTGCTGTTTGGGCAGCATTTTCGTAATCAGAAATCCGTTTATTTTACAAAATTTGAACTTCGGTTGTTCCAGATTTCCAGATTTCGTGAATTCAGGTGAGTTTGTGAAGTTGTTTGGTAAGATTTTGTGTAGTCAACGAGGTTTTGTTACCACCTTGGTTGGCTAACCACAACACGAACTATTGAAATTGATGAAGTTGGTAAAAATTAAAAAGTTTTGTTGTAAAAATTAGAGAGAACTGACGTAAAATTATAAGCGTGCGTGATAAAGGAAAGAAGCACTGACTGGAATATTTTATAATTCCAGTAGATCGTATTGAAATAGGTTTTGTATCTGTTAAAATCCTTTTAAGAAGGGTTGTTACGAAGAGAAGCTACAGAAACCAAAATGGTGAGATTATCAGATAAATTTTGAAACGAGCCATAAAAAAGAATTAACGTGAGACTCGAGTCCCGTGTTTGAAAATTTATCAAAAATAAAATAAAAAACCAAAATCTGTATCAATTTATGATAAAATTCCTTTAAAACTTTTACGGTCTTAAATTATTGTACTTTTATCTTCTTTTCGTCGTATTTTTTCATAGACTGCAGGCCTATCCTAAGTAAAGCGCAACGAAATGGTGAAAAAATTGTTCAACTTGTGAAGAAAACTTTCACAACTCAAAATTTTTTCGGTTTTACGTGGCAAAACAAGGCAAGACAATCAAAGGTGGAATATTTGCAGTTCAGATAAATAATAATATTATCAAACACCGAATGACACAAAATTGCCTTCGCTCTAATATATTATTTGTCTTATCGAGAAATCACGCTAATGATGCAGGTCTATGCCTACCAATCCACTGAAATCTGTCGCTACATTGCCTGTCCAAAAAATGACTTTCTGTACTGCCTACCGTACCCGACGAAAATCTGACCGTTCCGATTTTTATTCGAGAAAATTGGCCAATTCTCACTCACACCCGGTTCTTCTACGGCGACGTTACTTTTTATAGCTCAAATTTTAACTGTTCGCAACTGCCGCTTTAGAAACAAAATTAGGTACCCACCTAACATTATCTCGGCCCATTTTGACGTGCCGCGTTTCGTTTCAATTTCAGATTGCCTTTTATGGCTGGAAAAGGGATCATCGCGCAGACCTTTGCCGATAGAAAAGTCTCCGGTATTTGGGCTGCTCTATCCTACAGACGAGGGTGCTTTGCGGGTGCCGAAAGGCGGCACTCTTCGACTCAGCTGTCTGGACAAGCGATTCAGATTCTTCGACGCCAAACAGATGGTGGTCACCTGCATGTACGACGACTTCGTCAGGGCGAAGAAAAAGCAGCTACGATTCAGGGATCTGGAGTGCGAAGCGCGTCCGTCTTCGACAGTACGCAAAAGCAATCGACCTTGTTACCAGAATGGCGTCTTGTACGACGTTGGTTACCACAGCAAAGGTGAATTTCTGCCAATTATGACCGTCTGCTATGTGGAGCGTGAGGCCAAAACCGTGTACGCCTACTACAACCGCACCCATCTGAACGCAGCCACTCCGACCGCCAACCATTTTTCGGACGGCCTGTTCGAGGACGACGACCTTTACGATTTTGACATCGCCGAAACGTACGAACGTCGCTATCAGACGAACGAATTCGCGACCATTTTGCAGTCAAAGGATGCCGCCGCCGCGTACGTTCGCAACGACGGAAAACATTCGCTGACGATTGGACGGTTGATGGCACCGGCCTATTACGTGCACGGAGGCGAGCAGGCGGCCACCTTCCACTACATAAACGCTGCGCCTCAGTGGGGCATCATCAGGAATGGTAACTGGCGAAAGGTGGTGAACCGAGTCAGAGCGCGACTAATCGCTGGACCGGAAAGGTAATAAAATATAGGTATACTTTTGCTTGTTTTTTTTTTTTTTTGTTTTTTTTCCTTGCCGCACATGCTAAAGCTTAGACTAAGGCCGGTATCCGTAGATGACACATTATAGGGTTCGCTTATCCGAGGGTCCATTTAAAATCTGCATTTTTTAGCTATATATTTTTCAAAAAAAATTTTTTTTTTTTCCTAGCTTCGCTTCAGTTTATCCTCGAGGTAGCTACGTTTCTTACAGTTCTCGACTAAATTATTACTTTTTTTTTTTTTTTTTTTTTTTTTTTTTGGCAGTTTTACGTTAATTTAAAAATAGACCCTTAGGTAAGTGAACTCGAAGTGTCGTCTATGAATACCGGCCTGAAACCTCGAGACTGAGGATGAGTTTTGTGGATTAAAACTATCAATCACGTGCTCCGTTTCCCAAGAACCGACTGACGTGAGGTAAAAAACTGCAGTTATTCTGATAAGCAGGATCGGTATGTTTCATCAGTAGGAACGTGGTATTTTGATTTGATTGTGTGGTGTGCGAAAGCATTATCAAAACAAACACGACCGCTGAAGGCAGATTAGTCAAGGTGGAAAATAAATATCGAGCAAAGATCCTCTGGTGGACTAATGAAATAGCGCTAATACCTAAGAAAATATCCTATACTGTGCACCACCGAACCCGAACCTGACCTCTGATTAATTTAAGGAATTAGGTAATGTGGAATACCTTGTCGTGAGAGATATTCACACTAGAAGGTCTTCAACAGTATTTTGCGTGTTCTGCCACTTCATACGGTTAAGTATGGGAGAGCCAAATCCTCGGCGAACACTGGTGATTTTTGAGCCGGTTCTGAGAGTTTATATACAGGATTTGATACACGCACACAGACACAAATGCATACGTACATGCACGTAATTATGTCATGTGTTACGTCGTTTCTTGCCTCTGTTGAGGTGATAAGAAACGACGCAGCGCGTTTGGTACCGAGCCGTGACATCACCAAGATCATTATCAGGTAATTGATCTCGGTCCGTGCAATGTATCTTACCTGTACGCACGTACAGATACAAACATACAAACGCACCAGTGTAAATTTGTTTAACGTCATAAAGACGATTATTGCCAGCCTTTTGGCGGCGACTGTTGTCAAGGGGTGCAAGCCCCTATTACCTCATACAAGTATTGTCCCCACAGCTACTCCCCCCCAGTTTTTGCGCCGCAAAAATGATAAGTTGCATGCCTGGGGGGACTTATCGAGTCTACTGCTGTCTCTGATCCTTCTCCCACTTGGCTAAGGCCGATCCTACCACAGCACCCGCACACTCGTAAGACATCTTACAAGCGTTGAAACGGGCCTGGTAGGATTCTTGGCTTTGTTGCCCCTTATGTCTGGGCGGTTGGTTTTGTGCTGGACGAGTGTATGGATGGGGACGATGGGAATGTGGAGGAGCAGATGGGGTTTTTGGTCTTGGTCTGTTGAACATCGGGGAGTTTGACATCCCCGATGGTCTGTAGGTTTGACCGAAGGTAGGAGGAGGGCGTATTTGAGGCACCTCTTCTACCGGGAGTTGCCTATTCACCTCCAGTGCCATCAGGGTTGAGGACCCCAAGGGTGGGTTCTCCACTCTCTGTGTCTTCTCCGGTGACTTTGGAGGCGAGATGAGGGCAGGAAGGGGTGCAGACATCATCTTGATGATGTCCACAGCCAAGGTCGTATCCATCAAGAGTTCGTATTCAATCCTTTCGATCTCCTTTTCTTGTTCCACCTGTTCCTTAGTCTTTACAGGCTGAGGTATGGGTGGAACTACAAATTGGAAATCAGGGGTTGAAAACGGCGTTTTGGTTGGGGACGACATGATATAAGGAAGGAAAGACAAAATTTTATGGAAGAAAAGAAAAGAAAAAATAGTAGAAATTTCGGCGTGTTAAATTGTCAACAGCAGAAAGGCGAGTGAAAAACATTGCGAGAGTATTTTTGATCGCAGCTTTATTCCAGGTCGTTATCTTATTTCAGACATGTTCGGAGGGGATAGTGCATTAAATATTCTTTAGCTGAAAAGTTTTCCGGTCCAAATCTGTTAAGTACAAGCAGAGTTAAGCGTGTTTGAATTTTCGTACTTTGAATTTTGTATTTCACAAAGGAATGCACTCTTCGTTTGTGACGTCACGATCTATTGACTATTTTGTTATCGGTATTGTTTGTCAATAGAAACACGTTGCAATGTTTTTCTTCCTTATCGCACGTGGGTTTGTTTATCCGTGTCGTTTTTTATTTGTACGCATTTATTCTCTGCTTAACTGCGGAATTTCTTTTGTTATAAATATTCCCAGATTCTCGTGCGTATTTTTATGCGGGTTTGTAATTTTCACAGCGGATATTAACTTTCGTGAATATTTTTAGTTTCTCCTTGCCAATCTCTCAGATTTTTGAGTTGGAATCTGGTTTTTTCGCTTTTTGCTACCAAGGGGCCTGCCTCTCTTTCGTGGACATAAGGGGGCTGACGGATCGTAGTGAATTTTGACGATCTCGTCATTAAACTTCACCGATTTCTTGATTGCACCAATAGAAAAGTCGGATGCGTCAGTTGCGACACATAACAGCAGACTTTTGTCTGGGTGAGCTAGTAGAGTTGCATTTGCCAATGTTTCTTTAATATTTTCAAAGGCTTTTTCAGCTTCTTCTGTCCAATCGAGTGGAGTCTTATCTTTCTTTTTATTTGTTTTAATTAATGCAAACAGCTTACTTTGTTCAGCTGCAGCGTTTTTAATGCAACATCTGTAGAAATTCACCATCCCCAGGAAGCGTCTGAGTTCTGCAACGTTTGAGGGTTTCGGGAATTTCAATATGGGCTCTACCTTGGTTTTCAGGGGGGAAATGCCTTCGGTCGAGACTTGATAGCCGAGAAAGTCAATCTTGGTCTGTTTGTATAAACTTTTTCCAACATTGATGGTAAGTCCAGCAGCGTGTATACGTTGTACGATGGTTCTTACATTCTTCTCGTGCTGTTACTCACCACCTTCTGAGCGGATGAGGGCAACTTTGTTCCTCCAGGTCTACTTCTCTTGGTTCCCTTCCGGAAAATATATTTGGAAGGGGGGGGGGTTTAATTTCCCACTTTCAAAGTCAGACCTCTGCTTCGACAGCCAAAGGTGTCTAGGTCTGTGAAAAATATTTGTATCACAAGCGAGTAACTCGCCAGTGCACCGCGCCTAATTTTAGAATTAGCGCAACGCGCCTAGACACCCACAATGTAGCCAAAAAATCACGTCGAGGTCACCACTTTGGAATACCTTGTTGTGAGAGATATGCGCACTAGAAGGTCTTCAACAGTATTTTGCGTGTTCTGCCACTTCATACGGTTAAGTATGGGAGAGCCAAATCCTCGGCAAACACTGGCAATTTTTGAGCCAGTTCTGATAGTTTATATACAGGATTTGGTACACGCACACAGACACACATGCATACGTACATGTACGTAATTATATCATGTGTTACGTCATTTCTTGCCTCCGTTGAGGTGATGAGAAATGATGCAGCGTGTTTGGTACCGGGCCGTGACATCACCGAGATCGTTATCAGGTAATTGATCTCAGCCCGTGCAATGTATCTTACCTGTACGTACGTACAGGTACGAACATACAAACGCACCAGTGTAAATTCGTTTAATGTCATAAAGATGATTATTGCCAGCCTCTGGGCGGCGACTGTTGTCAAGGGGTGCAAGCCCCTATTACCTCATACGAGTATTGTCCCCACAGGTAATATATCAGATATATTTACTATATTCATACATTGAAATGAAACGAACAACGCGTTCAATGATATAATTTGCGAAGTATAAGGCCGAATATGGGACCGAATATGTATTAAGAAATAAAATTTTAATTGAACATATACAACCAAAACATCGAGCACTGGGGTTGCCAAATGGTGATGAAGGTAAATTTCTTATTGCTGGAAAGGAAAAGAGATTTTGAAACAGATGTAGGGAATGTGGGTCATTACAAACATATCAACCTGAATTAACTAGTAAGCAAGTAGGCAGAAACTGTGACCATACAAATAAGACTGCTGATTTGTCCTATTTGATCCAAGTTTAAAGCTCTGTTTTGGAAACACCTACAAACTGCCATTCTCCAACTTTCAAAAACACATATTCTTCTGAAAAAATAAAAATTTCATTTAAAATGCACTAAACCCATTTACTCCACAAGAGGACAGAAACTCACAATGTTACTGACTCGAAACTGTCAAAATGTGACGTTGGTTGTTCTAATTCCAAGGCACAGATTTATTTATTATTACATAGGCCTAAGTCTAACATCATTATTGGTGGAAAAAACTTCAAAGGCTAACTGCGAATGACACCTCACTACCAGGTGGAACCACATTATTGAAAAATAGGCTACATTTGGTTCCTTAACTAAAGCATTCATTTCTTTTTCATATTAGGTATTTTTCTTTAGTGTTATACTCAACTTGAAGCTTAGTGAACATACATTCATCTTTTGCAAAATGTTTTCACTGGAGATATTAAGAAAATATCTTTTTCTATAAACTTTTCATATATAAATGGATGTCTATAAAAATTCTTCTGTTGATAAAAATGAATTTGATTTTGAAAATTTTATACTATATTTTAAAGATCCTATTGCAAGAACAAGATCAAAATATGAAACATTGATGGACCCTCTCTCAGATAAAATTCAATATTCATCTGAATCTAAACGAATAAAATATTCTAAATTCATGGTAAATATTATCGCTCATTTGAGTGCTTTATCAAGAATTATTGAAAAAGAAATAAAAAATTTAAATATATCAGAAAATGATTTAGAATCAAGATGTTGAAATAAACTATATAGGAAATTAAAAAATTATTCATAATTTATATCCTCTTGTAAACCCTCATCAGATTCAGCTCCTGAGTCAGGATCTGATAGAATATTATTAGAATCATAATTTCTATTATTTGGATCAGAATATGTCAAATAATGTCCATCAGAAGGGTTAAGAGGTATATAATATTCATCATCATCAGAATCAAGTTCAGAATAATAATCAGAATCTAAATTTTGATCATTTGGTTCATTAATTTCTACATTTTCTTCATTATCTGGAGCAGGATCAAGTTCGATATCATCAAAGAATGGTCTACCAAAGAGAATCTCTATATTTCTAATTGCTCTTATGAATTCAGGATCATTTATGTCAATTTCAATATGATTATCCATATTAGCGAAATTTAATTATTATTTATGTAGGAAAAAAAATTAATAAATATTAATAAAAAAATATATATTTTCTAAACAAGAATTTGTATATCAACTAGAATGGTTGAAAAATAATAACATATTGAATATTGATAATTTAGAATATCTGAACTCTACTACAAGAAAAAAGATTGAGGTTGTTTCATTGTTACAAATTGCAAAATATGAAAATTCTAAAGGTGTATATATGTCAAATTCGAACTAAAAAATTTGGTGATTCTTCTGTAGTCAATGTCTATAATAAAACTATTTCATTAGTAGAATGTTATAAAACTCAATTACCTGTAACCAAAACTTGGGTAAAATTACTCATGGAAACCGAAGGATCTGATATTAAAATTCCATGTGTTTATGATCCATAAAAATTTCAGAAAAATAATAAATGATATGATTACTACAGTAAATCAATTAGTTCTAATAATCGAATTTGAATTACAGATCTTTTCATTGGTATAAAAAATTTTAGTTGCTGATAAAAATTTTTATAAATGTGTGAATCCTAATAATGATTTTTATACAATTTTGATTGTTGCCAAAAATTATTTAAAAAAATAAATAATTGAATTTGAATCTTTCATAACGCCCCTAGCGGATAATTTTGTAACTACTGAAGTAGAGCGCTCCAAGTAGTTGAATTAGTAACTATTATTGTTGATTGCTGGTCTTTGCGTTTTTAGTCTGTGAATAATTTTCTTATCATTTCATTTTGTCATTTCGGATTTGTAATTTTTCAAATAGTAGTAATTTAATGTAAAATGTTTTCGAATGAAGATATTATAAGATTGACAGCTCAGGTTCAGCTATTAAAAAAACAAGTTAAAGATAAGGACAAGGAATTGAGAACCGAAATTGGTGAAAAAGAAAGAATCAAACAACAGTTGGTAAGTAATCATTTGATTTTTTTTTCTCTCTCTTTGTTTACCAGGAAACGCTTTAATATGAGCGCGTTCGTAACTGATGTTATATGACTTGCTCTTGTAAAGAAATCTGATTTTCATGATAATAAATTTTGATTGTAAATTTAAAATTACTGGTGAAATTATAACCTATTTAATTTGAAATAGTCGTAATTAAATCTGACAGAAAAAGTAGGATTGAGATAGTCCTCGAAAAAACGAGTAATTTTTAACAGAAAAAGATTCATGAGGAATCTGGGTTGTACTGAAGTTCAGTCATACGATACTCGTACCAAATTCTGGCAATATTTGACATTTTCAGAATAATTATGAAAAAGTGCTGCGAATCATAAGTGCCCACAAAACTCGGAAGGTTTGGTGGATAAGCTTTAATATCCGTGATGCACAAACAGCAAAACAGGAGAAGTGGTTTACGACAAACCGGATTCGAGCTACTGTGATGCGTTGAATGAAATGCTGAAGTTGACTGATTCACGATTTACACAAGATCCATTCATTTCCATGTTACGTCAACGGTTAATTGATAATAGGATATCGGTGCCCGTCTTTATGAAATTTAGCTAGTTACTGGTTATATAATCAGTTTAGTGATAAAACATGCCATCAAATGGCACAGTTTTCGCCGCCTTTGCCTCGCTGTCATGATACAAAAGCAATGAACGAAATGCTCGAATGCGTCGAAATAGATAGAGATGTACCGGCCGCTATTTGTATAAAGATCATGTTACAGCCGTTAGATTTACCTTGAAATATTTATAATTATTTCTATTTGGTCAAGAAGAATCACAAATAATTTCCTGAATAATGATTTTTATTACAGAAATAAAATACTACAAAATGTCTTCTTTCAATGTCTTTGTCGTACTTTCATAAAATAGAATAAATCCAACATGAGCAACGTACTAGTTACCGAATTTTCGTTCAACAAACTGGGGCATAAAAAACTCATATTATTTGTTGAAAATTGGTTTTACGAACTTCGAGTTAATTTTTATGAAAATTGTTGCAAAAATTGGAAGAAAACATTCGTCGACCGATGTAGATCCAAGATTTCTCATGAAAATATCATAAATCGATTTTATTTTATTTTTCGATGTTTTTTAATGAAAAATTGATGAAAACCCGCGTTGACCAATGAAAAAAAAAAGTGAGTCAGGAAAATGATGGATATTTTACCGTATTTATTAACTCTAGTACCGAGGCGAAATAATTCTTGTTGAAAAATACACTCGTTTAAAGTATAAATATTATGACGTAACGGAAGTAGACTTCTGGTACGTCATAATTCAAGACGTCTGAGCTCATTTTTAACCCTGATACCCCAGTCGACGAATTCTTGTTTTCAACATTATTTTTCAACAAATCTATCATATAATAGCGATCATGATTACTTTGAAATTCATCACACTTACCTCATCAATCTGGCGGCCTGGAAAAATAATGAGTTTATCTGGAATTGTGTGGTATGAGAAACGTGAAGAAAAACAAGTAAATTATTTTGAAATTTGTCTTTAGTTACCTCGTCGACGTGAGAAAAACAAATCTGGTTATGAAAATTTTATGAAAATCATCGAAAAATAGCCGTTGAACCAGTGAAAAAAAAATGGTCCATGATCAGGTATATGATATATTACTATTATATATCCTCGAAGTCGTATATAGATAGGTAACTTGTAACTTTTTTTCTAGCATGCCTGTTATAGGTGTTGCCACCATTTGGGTTTGAACTTGGCCCACCTACGTGAGATCAAGTAGGAAAATCATTAATCTTATCCACATGGTTGCTGTCTACTTGCTCTATAGTTAGTTCAGGCTGAAATGTTTGTAATGATACACATTCTTTATAGCACTTCCACTAGTTTATGCAAGCTGAACAGACAATACATCAACTTTGGTTGTTGGGAATAGATGACATGTGGGCCAAAGGAGAGCTTAGGGCATATCATTATAGCTGCTGTGATGTTTCCAAGTTGCCTCAACCTATCTAAATGCTTTGTACATACAAGTGAAGCCAACTAGTAGAGATGTGTCGATTGACCGAGAACTAATTCATTTGAACTAATCTTTTGAAAGACCTAAATGAACGAGACTGAAAGATGAGAATGAACTAGTTCACTTTGAACTAAAAGATATCAAATCAAAGTTATATTGTAAAGACATACAAGCTAGTTCACTCGTATACGTCACAGCATTGTTGTTAATCACTGGATGAGTGGAATTTCTTATCAATCAACAAAAAATGAAATGAAATAGTAAGCGTTTTTGGGGAATGAAATTACTTCTTTTATACGCAAGTATATCTATATATACAAATTATATATAGATATACTCGATTGTAAAAGAAGTCATTTCATTCCCTGAAAGCGCTTTTTATGTCTGAAAGTAACTACGTTTAGAAAATGTATACGAATCAGCTCTCCATATTTAATAATACATACTCGAATGTTTCATTCATGCAGCTCATTTTGTTCATTTTGAACTAGTTCATTCAAAAGACCGAGACCTGTTGAACTAAATCAACCAACTGCAACAGTGAATTACCTTCACAGATTTAGGTGTTGGGTGGGGGTGATGTATAGTGCATTTTTGCTTCATTACCATTCTAATAGATGGCGTGGATTTAACTGACTTAGTTTCCAAATTAGCAGTAAACAATTTAAGCGTGTCTTCTATATAATGTAAGAACAACCGATGTCTCAACCCCCATAGAACCCCCTATTTAGAACCTTCAGATATACTAATGTCAAAAATGAATAGAATATTTCAGTGCTAAAACAACCAATTTAAATTGGTGGTTTGGTTTCTGAAATAAAAGTACAGTTTTACACTATAATGTAAGAACAACTTAGGTGTTGACTACCAAAGAGCCCATTAACTCAAACCTCGAACTAGAGTTCTAATGTTTTATAAGAATGGTATATCATAAAGACTAAAAAAACCGATGTACATTAATTGTTTTAGTTTCTGAAATGAGCAAAATAGCATTAATAATCACATTTGCACAAGTATATGATTTTTTTTCACTAACAACAAACATCATTTTATTCAAAATTCACATTTTGAGCATGGTTCAACCTTAAAATTTCATTTTTTATTCAATCCTAATTTCATACATAAATAACCAATGTTACATTTTTACAAATTGAAGGACCAAATAAGAACAACCAATGTCATAATTCTAACTTTTATTATTATAAATTACGAAAAAATCAAACAGTAATGAAATACATATACTATAAGGCTATGGTGATCAAATACCAAAATCTCCGCTCATTCTATGAATATAGATCAGAGTTATGAAACAATAAAGTTGGAAGCAAATATTATATAATGAGTTTTCTTCAAAAGTTGAATTTATGACGTTGATTGTTCTAATTCAAGGCACAGAATTTATTTATTTACTATACTTGTAGAAGTTATTTTCGTTGATTTTCATGAAAATTATAAAATTTGTATAGAAAAATTCACAAATTAAAGGATTGGAATAGAGGAATAATTTTGTAAAGAAATATCATTATAGCAGAAGAGAATATAGGCCTACTTGTTACCATATACGAATATAGAAATTTTTATGGGGCTGAATTCATCAAAATTCAATTTTAAGTGGGTATTCTTTTTGGTCTAAAATTAACCTAAATTCAGAAAATTGGTACAGTAGTAGGTGTAGGTATATGAGCTGAGCACAGTCACGTAGTTGGATTATAATAATTATGATTTTTAATGTTTGGTAAGAAAAAATATGGGCTGATATTCAATAAAAAACAATCTCAATTCAAATTTTTAGACAGAGTATAAATTACTGAATTATTAATATTTTTCCCTCAGGTATAGCGTCGTCACGGGAACCTACGGAGTAGCCACCCTGCCAGACAGTAAAAATATTGAAAGAGATCTGTTCCTGCATCGTGACGAGAGAAACCAAAGATTGCATCCGGTGCCAAAGTTTTTCTGGACCATAATCTACGATAGGGAGGTGAAAAATGGTGAAGTCATTATTAGCATCAACAACCCATACCTGAAAGAAGTTCCTGGAAGTTATCGCCTATGCAAAGATATTTGCTCTCAGATGAAATGGTTTGGTCTAAAACGCAATACGGTTACGAAGGGATACGTGTTCTGTTGCGAGATGAACGATTTCCTGAGGGCCACTGGAATCGAAAATGTCTTCGAAGAGAGAAAAACAACTCAAAAACAAACTGTAGTTTCACAATGTGACGATGATAGTGGATTAGGTTGGCTGATGTAAAAAAAAAAAAAAAATGTCCAAATAATCTACTCAAATACTCTCAGTTGAAGGTTGTTGCATTTTAAAATCAGCTATGTAGGTGTCTGAAGACATTTTTACAATTCAGAAGTTACTTTACCAACGATTAATTATGTACTTACCTACTTGTGCGAACAAAATATTTTCAAATTGTAAAAAATATTTATGCCAGTGTTTTAATTGGTTCACGGTTAAGCCTGTTCTTACTTCCTTCCTTTCCTAATTCTATTTTATTGTTGTGTTAAACTGCGTGTTACCTACATATTATTTGTCATCTCAGCAAATTTGCATCATAAACTCTCCTATTTAATTTGTGTGTTACTGCGATTAATTATTTTTGTTATTTATTCGAAATAAAATGTTTTTTATTTTTTTGTTATTATTGTTCACAAAATGTTTGGCACAGGTAACGCAAATGTTTCTTCACCCTACCTGCAGAGGTACATGGAAAAAAACTGAATGTTTATATAGTATGTAGTTATAGCTGACTAGACGAAATATTGGGGAAAAAATTTTTTTTTATAACTGAATCAATAAAACCTGCATTTTTCTTATCGACGTATAATAATATAACATGCAGATTTACCAACATTATATCTTCGAAAATCAAATTAAACTGAAATGAAAAATACTGTAGGTAATCTGTGGAGATACTTTCAGCCAAAAATTCAGATGTGATGAATATTTTTGTAATAGGTTGACAATGCGAACACATAGGACAACGTTGAGTGTCTTGATCCTTTTTCTTTTAGAATAACGAAGTCGAAATTTGAGAAAAATAGCAGGCTGAAAAACTTTTATAGGCGTTCTGGTGAAATATTTACTTACCTACTTTAAATAAGACAAAAAATAGAACCTACTTAAAAAAAAAAATGTACTAAAAAGTGAAAAATGATTCTTTTAAAATTTCTCTAGCAATATCTTAGATTCATCTAGGGACTGGAAAAATTGAAGTCTGCGCTAATTCAAAAGTTTTGTCATAATATAAAATTGGAAAGAACTGACGTAGGTATAAAGCTTACCTACATGGTAAAAGTAAAGAACGTTGACCTCAATAATTTCAGTCCTAGACTTCATAATATTGCTGGAGGAATTTTAAAAGAATTATTTTTAACTTTATAGTTGATTTCTTAATGTTTTTTTTTTGAAGTCGGTTCTGTTTTTGAAAAAAATATTTTTAAATGATTTGTTTCCAGCATTGGCTGTAATATTATTTTAAAACTGCCACATTTTTTATTTAAAAATAACTCCAAAATTGCCTCATCGATTCTTTGAAAAATTTAATAGGACCACCATAGGATAATCGTCTATCATTAATAAAAAGTTTATCAAAATTGGTGCCCAAGTTGAAAAATTGCTGGAACAAAAAAAAAATCTACTACATAAAATTCAAAAATGTCCTGTGTGGGTATCTGCCACATATTGTATATTAAGACAGAATATATTTGCCAGTTACAGCCAACAGTGGAATTGCCATGTAGTTAACTTCATCACTTTTAGCTGGCAAATATGTAGGTACCAGGTTCTATTCTCCAAACCGACAATACTTAAAATTTGGTGACCCTTGACATGTGCTGAACACACAAGTACTCTAGTGGTGCATGGTGGAACTCATTACTTCCTTCCTTCTGCAAGTTGCCAATAGATGGCACCCTATACTAGAGATGACTATACCTGTATAGGTAGTGTAAGTTTGTGTGGGGCAGTGTAAGTGGTGTCGCTGGTCCGCCCAACTCCCCACAGCATCTAACAAAAAATATGCTATATATTGTTTGACTTCAAGAGTCTCTTTAGGGGGAAGTGGGTGAGGATCTGCCACACAGTGTATATTAAGATAGAATATATTTGCCAATTACAGCCTGTGGTGGAATGGTCCATGTTAAGTTCATCGCTTTTTGCTGGCAAATATGTAGGTACCACGTTTGATTCTCCAAACTGACAATACCAACATCCTGATTACCATCCGCATTTATATTTCACAGATTTCACTGAGCTAGAAGGCTGAAAATTGGTATGAGAGTACACCAGTAAGTAACACATCTACATACATTTCTTTTCAAATTACTGAACATGTAAAAAGGGCAGCAGATGTGGGACAAAAACATTTTTTGAAGCTGCATTTTTTCCGCTGTTAGGTGGATGCGGGTGACCATCAGGAATTTGTTTTTATTTTCTCTAACCAAATACACTCTTACTGATAAGGTTTCCCGGAAATTTTACTGACTGATGCTAATGTGTTGATAAAAATGGACTCCCAATTTCTCCAATTGCGATTACAATATTAATCATTTTTTCACAGCCTGGCGAAGACAGCGTTGTTGACTAGTAGACCTGTAAGGATCGAATTGATAACCTCTTTTTTTTCAGAGTCGGTTAAAAATAATAATTAAATAGGTACTTTGTTTGTAGATATTCGATTAAAAATAGGAATTTTATCTCCCGATTACGATTAAGAAAAACAAAACACACTTCTATTTTACTTATCTAAGTGTAAATAAATGCTATAATTTATTATTTTTTTGTTATTTACCGACGATCCACATCATGTTCATTTACGTCATTAGAACATTACACTGACACTTGTTTCATTACAGCCATGGAGGTATAACTATATTGGTTCAACTTCAAATTAAATTATAATTAATTTTATCGAAAAAATATACAAGGTGTTCTGAGGGTAAACAGTATAATTTCAAGGAAAAATTTCTGGGGTCCAAGGACCAGAAAATTTCTGCAAACAAAAATGCTGGGAAATGCTTTCCTTTTTAGTTATAGCCCCTCAAAGTGAGGAGGGAATTGAAAATCTGCCGTAATTTTCACAAGAATATGCAAAAAATAACGAAATTTCGGCATAAGGTTGTATTTACGTTATTCATTTTCACATAGCTTTAAAAGTTTTAGCCACATTTGCAGAGCGAAGGGAGGATGGAGATTGTCACTTTTTTAAATAGATATATCGTTTTAACTCTTTGTTGTGTTGCAAAGTGAGTCCCTGTAACACCTTATAAAAATCTGTAAAGTGGTTTCTTGTGTTTCGTCAAGAGTGAAATGGAAGAGGAATCGAAAAAGCCAAGAGAAAAACGAAGAGTGATTTGTGGTCGGTTATCACAACCACAAATTCTTCATAAAAATTTTATTTTCACATCGAAAAATCGCCTCACTAATGATATTTTATTGGACTAGAATTATGTTGTTAGTAAGGTTGAATGCAGCCTTGTAGGTGCAGCTGAAGGTGGGTGAGGGGCCCCTTCCGCATGAATAACAATCAATTTCAAAGAAATTTGTGGTAAACTGGAACATAATTATTCCGCATGCGTGTGTTTAATAGGTTGCATATTCATCCATTTGAAGGCAAAATTTACAAAAGATGACTACACATCGTGCAGAGGTAACATGTTTGAATCCAGGTTGTGGAACATTTTTTTGTCAAAATTTAAAAAAATGAACATTAAACAAGCTAAAATTTCAAATAATTTCTTCCTATTTTAAATAAATTCAACTTTGTAAGTATTGAAGATAGGGATTTGGTCAAAAGAACGTTTTTTAATCTACTCGATGAGTACAAGAAGATTCGTTCATCGGAAATCAAATTTGAATAATTTTTTAAACATCCTCATCCGATTTAACTATGAAAATTTTGAAAACTTGAGAGTGTTGTATCTCTGAAACAACCAATTTCAAAGCCTGCAAATACTTAGGAACTTTTTTGTTTCTCCTTGAGAGATGACTTTTTGACATCGGTATACATATATATATGTATCGCCCAAAATATTGTGTTCGCGGTTTTGAGAAAACTATCAGATGGATAGGGCTGAAATTTTTACAAGCGATAGTCTTTGTATTGGAGAAGGTTTGAAAGAAGTTTGGTGTCTATCGGTTCATATGTTTCTGAAATAACTGGAATACAAAAAATTCCTGGAAAAGTCATTTTTCTGAGATTCTGAAAAATGATAAAGGAGATCGGCTGAAATTTTTTTTTATGTTGGTGTAAGTCTGATAGAAGTTTGATGTCTATTATTTCAGTAGTTTTCGAGAAAATTGGTGAAAAAAAATGTTGGTAAAAATTTAGTGTTCACGATTTTGAGAAAACTACCAATCAGATAAGACTGAATTTTTTACGAAAAATAATTATCATTTAGAAGTAGATTTGAAAGAAATTTGGTTCTTATCGGTTTGGTAGTTATTGATAAAACTAGAAAACAAAAAATTCTTGGAAAAGTTGTTTTTTCAAGATTCTGAGAAAACGACAAAAGTGATGGAATTGAAACTTTCTCAATAGATTATCCTGATGTAGTTGTAAGTTCGATAAAAGTTTGATACTTATTCATTTGGTAATTTCTAATAAAATTAGAGAAGAAAAATTGTTGGAAAAAATTTTTGGTTCACAGTTTTGGAAATCTATGAAAATGATAAAGATAAAATTTCCATAAAAAATATTACTCATATACAACCAGATCAGATAGAAGTTCTGTGCCTATTGGTTACATCATTTCTGAGAAAACTAGGGAACAAATAAGTCCTGGAAAATTGGTTATTAGTGTTGAGACCACCAATCCTTCTTCCCTCTTACTCCTGCAAACACACGATTACCTTTATACATAATTTATATTTCTGTTTGCGGCTACACTGTATTACCATCTCCGCCGCTCACTCGTCCATCTCCATATACATTCCTTTATCTTACTTAAACTGTACTCATACCTAATTTATGTAACTGTCTTTAAATATACTCGCTTCTTGGATGTAACTTCGTGTAAAATCTTCTTTCGTGTGTCTTCACCGGTCCTCATCCTCTATAATTAACAATAAAATATCGATATATCGATATTTTTGTTAAAGATATCGATAAGAATCGATATTTTTGTTAAAGATATCGATAAGAATCGATAGTTTTTGGTAATTTGTGTTGAGACCACCAATCCTTCTCCCCTTTCACTCCTGCAAACACACGATTACACAAATACATAATTTATATACATCTATTCGCGGCTACACTGATTTACCACTTCCGCTGCTCATTCGTTCATTTCCGTTAACATTCGTTCATCACACTTAAATGTACTTTGCTTAAATTATGTATCTTCTTTAAAATACACTCGCTTCTTGGACAGAACTTCGCTTAAATCTTTCTTTCTTGTTTCACCTCCGATCCTCAACCTCTATATGGTAGCATCGCTCGGTAACAGTCCTTGTACCTGAAATAAAATTTTAAAATCATCTTACATTGTAAATTTTCTAAGTCAAATCTTTTAATATCTTTCGTGAATAATTGTGTTTTTTTTTAGTAATTTTCGTAATTTTTTATGTTTGTTGGGTAACAAAGTTCCAACTTAATTTTTTCTCGAATCATAATTTTTGTGTGATCGAAAAATATTTGAGTGCTGTAAACGTTTAATGTGTTTCGTCGTTTGCTGAATTGGATTTGCCCTGCTTGTGTATAATCCGGCCAAGTTTTCAAAGTTTCCAAGACTCGTCGATTACTCAACTGTTTGGGAACCCTGCTTGTGTTGCTCAAAAGTTGGTAAAGTCATTAGTGTCTACCCTGCTTGTGTATGAACTAATTCGTCGAGTCAACAAATTGGTAATAAATCATCTTGAGCTATCAGAAATTGATCAGAAACCAACGTAAAAGCTTCAAAAAATCTTCAACATCTTCATCGTCAAGTTCATCATCTAAATCAAAGTTCATCATTTGGCATCAAAAAACATCAAAATTCAACTCTAATACTCACCGAAGTAGGTCCTCCACAACCGAAGCGCAGTTCAATCTTCATCGTCCAGAACATCATCTCCAAAGATTCCAGACAGCAGAACCTGAAAATCAAAAAATCATCGGTAAAAAAAAAGGTTTCAAATGAAAATTTTCATCTGAAAAAAGGTAATAAAAAACTTATTTTTCGTATTTTTTTCTTCGTATTTTTCGTATTTTATTTCGTATTTTTGCACTTTTTATTCTTTCGAAATCAAAATTTAATTTGTATATTTGAAAATATCGTTATTTTCAAATATTTTTGGCCTTTCCAAAATTCTACAAAGTACAAATTTTGGCAAGTTTATTGCAAACTTTTGCAGTCACTTTTGCCTCAGAGTGTACAATTTGTGACGCAAGCACGGCTCGTTTCATTCTTTTGTTCGAGCCTGTACATTCAACCTTTGTTAAGTGCAACGAACCTTCAAACTCTTATCTACGTTCATTCAATAAATACGTTGGCGCAGTTTTTCATATTTGAACCACCCTTTTGTTGCAACTTGCAAATTTTTGCCGTTGCATAATTGTGTCGCCAATATATTAACGATCTTTTTTTTTCAAAATTAAATTTAATATTTTTTTACTTCGAATATTTTTTTTTTCTCTCACACTACTCTCAAATACAATTAATTATCCTTGCAACACGAAAATATTATTTCACCTCCTAAAATTTTCTTTTAATTTCAACTTTTTTTTTGTCTTATACAAATTTTTTTTACTGTGTGTTGTGAATATTTTTTTTTCTTCTTTCTTGTAACCAATTGAAATATTTTACCTGGATCTAATAATTTATTTGGTGAATAATTAATTCCAATCACCATTGATCTTATTTATTTTTCACTTTTTTTGTTTTGTTGGAATACAGTAAAAGATCAAAATTTTTTTTTCCCCTGTAATCCCAATAATTTTTAGTTTTCCTTTTCCCATTCTTAGGTCAGAAAGTAGCTAATCTTGCTTCACCCAGTATAATTCATTCATTTTTATTATTTACTTCAATTATTGAATTCTATTACAAATTATTTTGGGTTGTAAAAGTCTTGTTATTTTTTTTTATTTTTTTTTTAAAAAGGGAAGTGTCCAATCGTATCTTTAACGTGTGTTCTCTCGTGCCCTGTGTGGACCTACTCGAGAAACACACCAGGAAAAACCAATAAACTATCGTCATACTTTACATTGTTTGGTTATCACAGGAATGGCAATCCTTTTCTTGCGGCATTTGCTGGGGATTGATATCTTTAATTTATTTTTTTAATTTTTTTTATATATAATTTCAATTTAGTCAATTCATTCATTATGAACACTGAAAATAATGATAGGGTTTTGAACATTTTCTGTGGAAATGGCTATTAGGAATGGTGTGCAACTGTCATCAGCACACTTATCGGTAAAGGCTGCCATTCCACAATTTTTCCTACTGCTCGAGAAACAAGTTATATTTATACTTCATCTGAAAGAACGCCTCACTTCTAAATGGCTTAAATTCTTTCAAACTCAGGAACAGGCCAAAGCTCACATTTTTGAAAGACTTGATAAAAGGATTCTTCATCACGTCAAAACCTGCGATGTTGTTTCTCAGATCTTTGAAATTTTGGATGCTCGATATAGAAATCAAACACCTACTAACAATATGGTTTTAAAATCCCATCCCACCTAAAAACCAATTACACACGATGTTACTAGACAATGGAGCAGATGACCATATGGTCAACGATCTTTCAAAATTAAGAAACATACGTAAGGTTGACAATACTCGTAAAGCACTTTGTGCTAAAAAAGGAGTCTTCGTAAATCCCACTCATGTCGGATCAATGTATGTCAATGTCTGCAACTCTAAAGCAGAATTCTCCACTATTCACCTCAAAAAAGTATATTACAACCCCGATTTAAGCCTTGATATTTGGTCAGGTGCTAAAATCATGGAATCTGGAATTTTCAAAATCATAACTGACACTGATCACGCAGACATAATCAACAAACAAACTGGTGAAATCACCATAACTGCTCTAAAGAGAGGTTCAATGTATTACATAGATTATGAGATTGTGGAAGAAGAAGATGAAGAGAAAGTCTATCAGGAGCTTGTGTGTATGCTTCTACCTTATACAAACATAGATCAGGATGATCATATAGATGAT
Organism: Ericerus pela; assembly: GCA_011428145.1. NCBI lineage: Eukaryota > Metazoa > Arthropoda > Insecta > Hemiptera > Coccidae > Ericerus > Ericerus pela. Next base: position 2,272,049 of record WOFM01000265.1, on the reverse strand, counting down.
CAAAATCAAAATTTTGAAGAACAGATTGAGGCAGAAACTAGTATTCTACATAGAGAACAGGAAAACATTGACCAAACGCAAAATTTCCAAGATGCTGCAGTGGAAGCAGCCCCCCAGGAGATTTATACCAAATCTGAGGACAAATTAGATAGCGAGAGTTTCGGTATAAATAGAAAACAAAAAAAACATTAATAAAACTAAAATACTTTGGCATAGAAGATTAGGTCATCTAAGTGGCAAAAACCTTAAAGCCTTGTCTAAAGTAGTTGTAGGCATGCCCCAAAATTTAGTATTTAGGGATGATGACTTTGCCACATGCAAAATCTGCATAAAAGCCAAATCCAACCGACTTGGTCATCATGGTGTGAGAACTTGACCAACCAGGAGAATGGAAGTAGTCTCATCAGATATCATGGGACCCTTCCAAGAAGCATATAATGGAGAAAAATTCATTATAACATTTATCGACCATTATTCGAAATATACTCTTGCCTTCCCCATTCATAAAAAATCACAGGCCTTTGATAAATTTAAAGAGTATTATTTGTCATTCAACTCCAAATTTCCTAATGATCCCATTTCTGTACTAAGAACGGATCAAGCCAAAGAATACTCCAAAACAAAAATGACACAATTTTGCTCCGAAAAGGGAATCACTTTAGATGATGGTGTGGCATACACCCCCAAACTAAACGCCATAGCCAAAAAGCAAAACAGAACACTTCTCGAACGAGTCAGAGCCATATTATATGACGCCAAAATTGATTTTAAATTATGGTCTACAATCGTATTCGCTTCCGCCCACATTATCAACAGAAGTCCGACCCGCGTCAAGTTAGGTAATATCACCCCTACGAGAAATTATACGGGACCAAACCTGACATATCCCACCTTCGAGTTTTTGGCGCTATTGCTTACAAACATGTTCCAATTGAACAGAGACAGCAATCAGCCGTTAAAGCTAAGAAGAATGAAGAGGAGCATCTTGACCCCAAATTCTTACCCCGAGCCATGAAAACAATTTTAATTGGATTTTCAAACGTAGGTTATCAAGTACTAGATCCCATAAAAATGAAATCCTACAAATCCTGTGACGTAAAATTTGATGAGATGAAAACATTAGCCGATTTTACCAGTAGATTTAAGGAAATACAAGTTAAACCTTTAGAAGAGGAAACCGAGGCAATCTACATGGTCAATGTGCTAAAACAAGCCTCATTAGAATAGTCACAATTTATAGAAGACTGTATGCTAGTAAGATTTAGTGATATCTATCAAAACCCTTTCAAGAAAGAGTGGCTGAAGGCTGTTGATGATGAGCTACAATCTATGTCAGACCTTCATGTGTGGAAAATTGTTGATTGTCCACCCAACGTCAAACCTATTGATGCACGTTGGATATTCACGGCCAAAGCCAATGAAAGAGGGATAATACGCCTTAAAGCCAGATTCGTTGCTAAAGGATTCATGGATCGATCTGAATATACCATGACTGAAACTTATGCACCTGTAGTGCAACTATGGTTAATTAGATGGCCCTTATCTGTAACCAATATGTTAAATCTACAACTGGTGCAATACGATGTCAAAACAGCATATCTTAATTCCAAAATTAAAAATGACATCTATTTGAATATCCCACTAGGTTGCAATGTCGATAAAACAAAATTATTAAAACTTGAAAAATCCATCTATGGTCTTAAAAAATCAAGTAAAAATTGGATTGAGTTACTGGATACTCATCTTTCAACTTCCAATTTTACTAAATCCAAAATCGACAGATGTGTCTACATTCACAAAGATAATTCAGATGGCATAGCCTTTATGATAATTTACGTAGATGACATCCTCCTCGCAACCAACTGTCCTGAGTGGATTCATGAAACAACCACCCATTTCGAAACACAGTTCACAATGAAAGTCATAGATAATCCATCTCAATTTGTAGGTTTCAAAATTGACAGAAATAGAGAATCACAAATTATAAAGCTCACACAAAAACAACAAATTCAAAAGATTCTCCAAAAATTCAAATTATGTGATTCTAACCCTTCCACAATGCCTATGGAGACAGGCTTAAAGTTGAGCAAAACTGATGGAACTTATAATAAAGAATATAGATCCATGATTGGCGCATTATTATACATATCTAGAGGCACAAGGCCAGGCATATCATTTTCTGTTAATTACCTTTCTAGATTCCAAAACTGCTCCGACAACACTTTGAAAAATCATGTACGTCGCATCATTCAATATCTGAAATCCACTATTGATCTTGCACTCGTCTATAGATCAAATTCTAAAGGTATATCCGCTTATGTCGATGCATCCTATGCCCCCAACATTGACGATCAACCTATAAAATTAACTGAATTAGAGAAAGGAAAATCTATAACAGGTTATTTAATTACTATGTATGGTGACCTTGTAAATTGGGGCGTTCATCGCCAAAACATTCATACCTCTTCATCCACCGCAGCCGAATTGATTGCTCTTCATGATTCTTTTGAAGATATTGAGATTGCTTGGCTCCTAAATCGTGAATTTTTCTCAGTTGATACTCCTATAACAGTCTACGAAGACAATATTTCTGTCATACATGTTATTTCAGTAGGAGGTCAAAAGCGTCTTCGCACGCTAATGATTAAATGTTACGGCCTTGTCCAGGCCTATAATGATAAAATCTTCATATTCAAACAGATAGCTACTGAAGACCAATTAGCTGACTTACTTACCAAAGCTCTATCCAGTAAGCAGCACATCTCCTTAACCCATAAAATCCTTGAATCTCCAAATCTTGATCCATAAAAATGTCAACTCCTCTATCAGATCCATACCTGTAATACCACAAAACAAAACATTTCACATTAATAATTTGCATCACAGATTCAAAAACTTAAATAAATACATATTACCTATACTTATCTCATTTACTGCATGCTGTTTATCTTCATACCTGTAAAAAAAAAAAAATGCATGTTATTATTATTAACCTACCTTATATATATATATATGTTTATATTCAAAATACTTATTTATTTACCATACTCGTCCAATTTAGTTACCTTTTTTTTATATACACACCTTTTACCATTTTTTTCTTTCACATATTCATTTAATATTTTTAATCCATGTCAAATTTTAATTTTTTTTCTTCTCATAATAAATTAATTTAAATGTAACAACTTCTTAAAATAAAAACACTTTGTAACACCCGCAGTTGTGATTGGTTCAAAAGATTGTAGGGGGGTGTTGAGACCACCAATACTTCTCCCTTCTCACTCCTGCGAACACACAATTACACAAATACATAATTTATATACATCTATTCGCTGCTACACTGATTTACCACTTCCACCTCGCATTCGTTCATTTCCGTTAACATTCGTTATCACACTTAAATGTACTTTGCTTAAATTATGTATCTTCTTTAAAATACACTCGCTTCTTAGACGGAACTTCGCTTAAATCTTTCTTTCTCGGTTCACCTCCGATCCTCATCCTCTATAATTTGTTTTACTTTGAATTAGGTATGAAACGAGAGAGTGGCAAAAGCACTTAGGGCTATATTTCTCCGGAGCCAGGCATGCGCATTAACGTGTTGGTCAGTCTCAACTGTTTGTCATACTTTGTTTGATAAGCATAATCACAACTACGCTGCACGTGAAGAAAAAGTAGAAAGTTTAATTTGAGAATGCAACACTTTGCCTAAGAACTGATGGTCATATTCTTCACATTCGAATATGTCCTCTAACTTACTTAAGTCTTATTATTTTTATATCGTTGATTATATTTAAATATCCTTATACTATATCTGTCATGTATAGTATTATTTACAACACTCAATAAATAAAAATAAAAGAGAATTATTTTGTTTTATCGATGATTTTTACAATTCGGTATAATATTGTTCTAATACCATACTTTCTTGGTCTACCAGTCTTTCTAGGTTTAAAATATGGCTCCATAATTGGTAAATTATTAATGTTTATAATTAAACTTCCTTTTTGAATATTTTTTCGTAATTTCTAAGCAGATTAAAGATCAAACAAGTGGCTACTTCAGTTGAAAGCAATGCAGCAAATCTTGGGATTCAATCACTGCTAACATGTCATTGCGCATGCGTGGCTCCGGAGAAATATACCTCAAGGTGTTTCCGCTATCCTCTCCTGAAATAAAATATTGGTATATCAATATTTGCAGATATTGATAATTATCCGATTACTTACTATAGATAATTTTCTACAGTTTTTTTAAGTTTTTGAAATTTAGGTATTTTATTTTATTTTAATTATAGATGAAAATATATTGGTAACTGGGTTTTTTAGCGAAGTATTGCTACGCTAGAGTTTTTTAAATTTATTTCATTTCATTTACTTATCTATATTTTTGAGAAATTTTTTCTCAATACTTATTTATTGTTTTTTTTTTTTTTTTTTTTTTTTTTTTTTTAAATTTAGGTATGCTTTTTAGTGCGTGATAAAAGAATTTAAATTTTAAAGCTCTGCTCTTACATTTTTTGACTTTTTCCATTTTTTTTGTTACGTTTTTATTTTTTTTCTATTTTTATTTATTTTTTGACAGACAAAATAATATAAAATATGTTCCTTCCTTTTTTGTGAAAACTCAAAAACGTAGTTTTTGAGACAAATAAGGTTGAAAATATCGTTGTTTTTTTTGATGCCTTAAAACAGAAATGGTACTTTATTTTCCACACACCTGTTGGTTGTATGTCTATGTGGGGAATCAACCATATGAGGTAAAGGGGCTCAGACCCCTCAACGACAGTCGCCACCCCAAAGGGCAGGCTAATAATTGTCCTCGTGATGTTAAATCACACAAAATACGTTCGATCGTAATTACCTGCAAGTATATGCAGGTAATGTACGAGTACCGAATCGTGACATCACCAAACAATGTCACAATCCGTACACGAACCAGCCAGCCATCTCTTATCACAATAGGGGATGATACGACCTGGCTGCCCTCACCGACGTACGTATTATCTTACGTATGTGTGTTTGTGTGCGTGCAAATAAGCCGTATATAAACCACCCAAACCGGCTCTAAAATCAAAAGTGTTCGCCTTGTTTTGGCTTACCCGTATTTGTGTACGAAGTGGTTGAGCACACTTAAATTCTGTTGAATTTCCTTCTGGTGAGAATATCTCTCACAACAAGGTATTCCACAGTGGTGACCCCGACGTGATTTTTGGCTACGTCGTGAGGTGTCCTTAGGCGCATTGTGCTTGTACAAAAATTTGGCGTGGTGCGCTGGTGAGATACTCGCTTGCTAAGCAAATTAAAAAATTGTTTTAGACTAAGACACCTTTTAGGTTGTCGAAGTAGAGTCTGCTGAAGTGGGAATTTATACCCCTCTCCTTAAAATATATAAACAAGGAGAAACAAGACAGTAGACCTGGAGGAAGAAGGTTGGACTCATCCCCCAACCCCCCCGACTTTGACTCGACACTCTACGAATTTACCAAAAACTGAAGAAGGCCCTCAACACCCAGAATTAGCACAACTGGGAACTGCAATAAATAAAGTAGAACTCGCAGTTAAAACGTTGAGAAGTGGTCGAACTTGAAGCCAAAGTTCTGACCTGAAAACACCTGTCCTACAAACACAGGAGCCAGTGTTTTCGACCAGCAAGGAAGGAAGTAGTTCTATGGAATACGCTTGTCACCAGAAAGACATAGTAATGGTTCCACCACTAACCAAAAACCCACAACCATCGCAGGGAGGAAGTAGTCAGCCACAGCTGACACCCGAAGTCTTGGCGCAGATTATGCAACTTTTGCAATTGCAGCCAGGGCAGAACCCCAACTTCTACAGACGGAGGATAGAGATCCCGGAATTTCTGCCCAATGAGGTAGACTTATGGTTGACTCTATTAGAAGGCAGGTTCATGACAGAAAACATTACACTGAACCAGCGGTATCTACATATCTGTGGAGGCATGCCCCCGCAGATAATAAGAATTGACATACGAGTTCATGTACCAGTCTGTGACATCACTAAGATCTCTATCTATCGATTAGTCATGTTTTGAACATTGTAAATTATCTGCCTGAACTTACAGATAATTACAAACCACTGAGATTGTGTGTTTAAAGTGCAAGGCACTAATAATTGCCAGCCATTTGGCAACAACCTTTGTCAAGGGGCATGAGCCTTTAACCTCATACAGAGTCGATGATCCCCACAGTAAGTTAATAAGAGCATTATTTCTGAGGAATTTATGAAAAAATGTCTTTGCCTGAAATTATATTTATCTTCGCCCTTATTCACACCATTCTTTTCTGGAATCACAGCAAGATTTTAAAATTTTGGTAGTTTACTTATACAGACAAGGCGTAGCCAAAGACGTATACAACTTACTCCTTCTTTATAACGTATACGAGAACAATAAACTTCATAATGTAAATAGCTTCCACGCTAATACAATGTGATAGACGTAAGTAGAAAGGCAAAATTAAGTCAACTTTCTGAGGGTTATTGTTGCTCTTTACTTATGGAATTTTATGACATAAGATTAAGAACAGTTTTTGTAAAAAATTTTATGAGTAACATTTCTGAGCAAAACTTTTAACCTTGTAACTCAGAAAAATGAGGAAAACTGAAAAATATCACACATTTAATCTCCTCGCAGGAGAATCAAAAGGGGTGGAGTTATGATTTTCAATCACAAAATGAGGGAACGAATCCCAACATATGTCAGCACAAAAACCTTTGTCATTAATTTTTTCGTTTTAAATCTATTATTTGCTTAGGATATTAGTATCCAGTATCAACCGAGAATAATTAAAAAAATTATTTATTGAAAGTTCCTCCTTAAGATGTTGAAAAAATACTAAAGGACACATTTTCTTCTCAAAACGATTGCCCAACCTTTTTCATTAGGTTGGAAAACGTTAATTGTGTAGCCAGTTGGCCAGTAACAAGAATTCTTTCCCAGCACCGACAAAATAAATTTTTTATCGGAGATAAACTTGGTCAAAATAATTTTCATAAAATTGCATTAAATTGAATTGATAACAGACGAGAAAAATTAAATTAAAAATAGAAATAGGTAGCTTTCCAAAATCTATATTAGTAGTCACTTTTTTTCCTATGATTCATTGCAAGCAAACAGCTTCGGAAGAGAAAGAAACAATTTGTCATTTACCTAAATTATTTTGATAAATTGCGTTTCGTGAATTTGACGCGGCTGTACGTCTTGGGGAAACACTAAAACCGAAATGGGAAAACCTATCTGAACGAAAATTGAAAATCAAAATTTCGAGTTTAACAAAATATTGAGATAAATATACAATTAGGTATTTCTAAGTACCTACCTACCCATAAAAAATCGAGGAAAGAGAAAATTCGAATCAATGCTGCAAAAATTCATTCATCAATATTATTTGTCATAACTCGCAGGTGTTCTTTCGAAGAAGACCAAGTTGTAGGTCAAGTATGCCTACACGTGGTAGATTTTCAATTATGGTAATTTGTCCAATCAATCAGCACGCAGAATTATTGTTGGAAATTATTCATCGTACGGTTTGTGGTAAAACACTTTTGACGGACGGTAGGTACTTTATTTTACATAATAACAATAATCGTAAAATGATACTTACGATAATAGCCTAGGTATTACCTAAAACGATTAGTTTAAAGCTATTCTAATTTATTATAACTGTCTCAAATTATATCACACATAGATAATTACCAAAAAAAAAAAAGAAGGAAATTATGACGATAATAATAATAATAATAATAATAATAATAATAATAATAATAATAATAATAATAATAATAATAATAATAATAATACCTATCTTATTAAAAATAATAAATCAATTCAAAATATTCGAAAACGAGGAAACAAAAATAAATAAATAAATGAACATAAAATTAAAAAAAAAGTACCTTCACCTTATATAGGTATAGAAAAAAATTCAGTAAGATAAAAAATTCATTCTATAGCACAATAGGTACAGAAAATTTAAAAATGCGTGTAAAAATTTGATCTCTTTTTGAAAATTGATATCTCGGTACAGATTACCGCAACTTATCTAAAGTTTATTTTGGTAGTCTTCCGAGAAAAGGTATCTGCTGAAAATGATATTGAAGAAGAGGTAAGGTTGAAGAAGATATATTATTTGCCTATAGTTGAATAATTAAGTTTACCATTCATGCCCTTCTTAAACACGAAAGGAAAAAATTCGGACATTATCTTAGTAATTCAGTCAAACCTTACAGAAAAAAAAAAAAAAATGGGTCTCCTCAAGTAACACACTAAAAGTTGCACCCCTCCAGGCCTCTCGTAATTTGGAGATCAGAGGGTTTTACCTTCCAAAATTTGATTTTTGGCGTTTTTCTCTGCGAATTTCAGTTTAGTGATGAAAAGAGTCTAGTAAAAACATGTTTAACATAAAATTTTTTACAAAAAATGTTAGATGCGGTTTTTTGTCTGACTCCTTCCTCATCTTCCAGAGAGTCTTGAAAATAACCATTCTTCAGTGAATATGTTAAATAGCATTATATGGAAGATGCAATTCGTAATTATCATACTATTCAGATAACTGGCAAACCCAATACATATTTTCTACTAATTAAGCCCAATTTCGTAAACCATTATCATCCCCTTTACCTCCATTGACTACTCGTTCTCACGATGCAAAACTGATAGGGTACACATTTTTATTTACATATACCTAAAACATTTTTAACAAGATATACGCTAAGTACCGCATCAGTTTTTTTTCATTAGAAGGGGTGGATTGTAAAGGTGGAGGGAATTAAAGGAGGTTACGAAATGGAGTAGATGGGTATAAACTATTTATTAGGTTTACTAATTATCTAAATAGGTAGTATGATCATTACGAGTTATATCTCCAATAATTATAATGCTATTGAACATATTCACTGCAGATTGGTTGTTTTCAAGGCTCTCTAGAGCGCAAGGGGGAAGGGGGCGTCGGACACACAATTGCATAGAATTGTTTTGTATGAAATATTATGCTAAACTATTGTTTATTGAGCTGATTTTATCACAAAATTAAAATTGTCTGATAAAAACGCGAAAAACCAAATGTTTTGGACCCTCCTCCCCCAAAATTGTAGGAGGCCTATGGAGTGCAACTTTTAGAATTTTGTTCTAAGTGACCCAACCAGCCACCCAATATTGTTGCAGTTTGTGCGCTAATTTAATTTTTTTTCTTCATCATTTCGACGCTCATTTGAATAGACTATTATTATTGATAGTCAAGTTCCGAAACTTTTTTAGTTTGCTCATATTTTCTATGTCTCCATTTGGTCTTCTTAGTTTCAGACATGTTCTTTTCAGTGGTGTAGCGAAATAAAAATTTCATGGGTGGTGCCTAGTCATTAAAATTTTGTATGCTCGTCCATTAGCCATTACTGAGGGAAGGAGTTATAAATTTCTTTGTTCTTTTTGGGCTCTCGGATGTTTGAACACCCATATCCCTCCTGGTTCTTATACATATATCTAGTTTGTCTTCCTCTAGCTACTGTAGAAAGAATCTTCTTCTTTGTCTTGCTCTCGCAATTTTTATAAGATCAAGATCAATTTTTGCTCATTATTATCTAAATTATGTTAATCTAATAAAAGATGTCTAGGGGATCAAAACATTTCAATATCTAATACTCGTGCATCAGTTTATAAGCTAACGCCTGACGGATACCAATCACGAAGCCATTGTTAGAATACTTTCTTTTCGACTCACCAGAAAACATTAAAAATGACATTAAGGTACCTGTATCTGTTTGGACGACAGTAGCGAAGAATGTACTGTAAATAATTAAATAAACTATATTTCATCAAATTTACGATTTGTAACCATTGGTGTTATTGCAGATTTACAGGGAGATGGTGTCTTCCTGTATGAATTTTGCAATAAAATTGAAACAAAATGAAATTCGTAAAATGCGACCAATTTTTTTTTTTTTTTTCATCCACCACCAAGACCCCTTCCTCAAATGTTATCATTTATTCAACTATAAAATATAGGTGGGTATCTAACCATATAGGTAATGAAAAATATATTAATTAAAATAAATTATCGGTATAAATTTCAATTACATCGTCGAGAAGGAATCGTTCAATTTAATATGATATATCCGGAATTTAAATGCACCTAATGCTAATCATTAGGTAAGCAAAATGAGCCGACATCTTGAAGAAAGTATCCTTTTGTTTTGAGCAACTTTTACGGATTCAAAAGTTGGTTTCTGCTCATCGCACCTCATCTTGCACCGCAAACTGCCAACTAAACTGTGTTCAAATATTTTCAAATGTTACCTCACATCCGAACACGAAATTGATGAATCGACATTCGTTCGGCAATTTTATGGCCTAGTGCCAACGTTTCATTAAAATTAGGTTTTAAAAGTATACGTCTTCCCTATTGTTCCACTTTTCTACTCTTTTTTTTTTTTTTTTTTTTCATTTTTCAACTCTCTTTGAGTTAGTTTGTGGTATTATAGTTACCCGCGTACATTAAATAGTTAACGCACGAAAAGATCCGCTGCTAATTTTGTAATACAGCCAGCATTTGACGTTTTCGGGAATCATTTTCTTAAATTGTGTTTTTCTCTCGACTTTTATCCATAATAAGTATACTACAAGTATCTATTTACTTGATGTCGACAAGCGAAGACGAAAATCAAGCCACAGAGCTGACAAATCTTTTTGGTTATTGGTAAGTGGATGAATTGTTGATTATGTATAATATTGGTATCTAACCGAAACGATGAGACGATAATGTCGATTTTATATTATTTTTCAAGTACCAGGTAATTGGAATTGGATGACACCCGGTGGAATTGCGAGGTCTATTGCAGGTGGCAGGAAAGTGTCAGTAATATACCAACGTATAGAATGTCAAAATGAAGGGGTGGGTGAACATTACAATGAGTTCGCATTAAAGCCTCTATTCTATTTTTTAAGTCTTGCCCCTCGTGAATAGAGTAAGAGCAATCGATTTATGTATGCAAGTGTAATGGAGTTCTTATCAGTTCACCGATGAGATGGATACACAACTTGGATTGTTTTATTGGTCAAATATCCTTTTTTGGTAAATTTGCAACAAAAAAGTGAAATTTTTCGTTGAAAACATGCTTTAAACTCGTCCCGGTTATTACCTTCATGGATCGTATAATTGGATGAGTAGTGTACTATTGCCATTGGTCTATTACAGGTTGTTGATTTGTTGATCCTGCCGGGGGGAGTTCGGTCAGAATCTGGTAATCAATGGTCGCCCAGCATGAATTTTCTCATCACATCTGAAACGTACTAACCGAAAAAATAATACAAAATAAAAACTATCGGTAATATCGCCTTTTTAGGGTCCAAATGTAGACTGATTTCAGTTGTTTTCAAATTTAAAAGCCAATTACACCTATGTACTATATTTGGCAGATCAGCGATTTGAGAACACTAAAGACTGAATGTAATGTCAGTGCTGAAGAATTATTTACAATCTTTGACTATATAATACAGTACTGGATCAGTAAAGCTCCACAGGTCCAATGTTGAGACACTGCGGCATAAAAGTAGGCAACCAAAGTGTGCTTGGTGAATACTTTCGATGTTTGGCTCGAGTTCGCCAATTTGGAATACATTTTTGATTAGGGTCATCTCTTAAATTCATAAGGATGGCGTACATAAACGTAATTTAAAGTAGTTCATGTTGTACACCATGGTTGCATATTCAACGCCGGCATGTCTAATCAGAAATCATCCTTTTTTACTGCTCTAATCAAGGTCCAATACGGTATAGTAAAAGTCTTACGACCCAGGTTCTTAAGAATCTCTTCAGTAGTAAATATCGTTCTTACCTACCAACCCGAAGTATATCATTGAATCGTTGATGGCGTTAAATTTGGAATAACTAAACACATTTTATCAACGTGCTAGTTGGATTTTCTTTGCTTTGATAATTTAAAGTTAACATAGGTAGTTTTTTTCTTCTCAACTTCAATTATATCTATAATTTTCCTCGAATATCGCCCATTTCATTTTTTTTAATTATTGATCCAAATCCAATTTAGTAAATATGATTTTCAACTCAACGTATGATATTTGGTTTGCATGACAATGATTTTTTTTTCAACATTCCTCATCGTCTATGCTTAATCACAGCCACGTGTTAATGTACCTACAAGTATCCTACTATACAGTCATATATGTATACATGTTACATAAATTTGGTGGGATGATATATGAAATATATCGTTATAGAGGGACAAGACCCCTTCAGCCTTCCGCTGGAATAGCCTTTGCTTGATCGGCTGTGAATTCAAATATCGTGGCTGTCAAAGTATGAAAGGAACAACGAGGTCATTTATTCTCTTAATTATTATACCTGTTTTTCGAGTTCCTACAAATAAAAATATTTGTAATCATTAATGGTGCAGAAAATCAATATTTTTTCGTATCGATATTTTTCCTGTACCTAATTTCCCATTAATAAATGACTGATGCAATGAGAATTCGGCTATATATCTACTGTTAAATGAAAAAATCTCTGAGATCCATAGAGATAAAACATACAAACGCTGAGAATGTTATGTTGGAATATTTCAATCTCATTGTAACCTCGAAATTTTGGCAGCAAAATGACAGAAAAATAAGGATAAAACGTATCGATACTCCTGGGAAAAATATCGATGTTGGAAATATCGATATTTAAAGAAGAGTATCGATACGTATTGATATTTTTCGCACCACCACACCACTGGTTTATAATATTTTTTTTTCATCTTCAGATCTGTATTTTGGAAAAAAAATTACTGGGTTTGGAGCAATCCATCACTATAGTAAACATACAAGCAGTCAATTATATTTCGCTAATTATTCCCTCATATACGATGATGCATATACACTACTACCCCCACAGCCACACACACACATATAAAGAAAAAAAAAAGTTTGTTGTCTCTTCTAAAACAACGAATTCTTCAGTGTGATTAGAAAAAATCTATAGTTGGCACAAGCCAAAGTGCCGTGGAGTGGCGCTTCAATGCTTGTAATTAATAACAGCATGGCTAGAAATATCATTTTTATGTTACTACTTACGAGTGAGGTTTGAGGGAGCATATAACCTTCTTACTCATTTCACTTCATTTTGTGGGCATATATTACTTTTCTCACCCTTGGCTAAATCCTTCCATACAGAACAAAAGTCAGAAATATTAGCTACTTTTTAAAATTCCTATGGAAATTAGCACTTCTCATGTCAGACATACATATGATCAAACATTTCTACAGGTACTGTTTTCAAAAATACCAACATTGCCTCGTGGATTTCTTTGTACGTATTATTGACCAAAACGCTACCATTTCACATTCTCAAAGGTGATTAAAAAAGTGATAAATTTTTTTTTCACCCCCACAATTTTTGCCCAGACTTAATTACTGGCATAGGTAGACTTCACAGAATCTACCTATATGTATGAGTATGGTATAGAATATAAGAAAATTTGTCAATTATCTGGAGGGCATATTTTTTTACTGATCAAATTGAAATTTAGCTTTCCATATCTCAGTCAAGTTCGAAGATGATTGGAATCCGCCCATTATAGGTGTAAAAGGAAGGTTTTTTGAATTTAAAATTTGTATAAAATGGAGGCATGCCTATTTTTTTATGGATCGGGGCAAAATTTGGCATGTAGTTGTAGTGGCAGAGACACTACAGTTGAGGTACTCCTATATTAATGTGTATTTAATGTCTTGAGGATCATAAAATATATGTCGTCACACACCTATCTCACTCACTAGTACGACAACAACTGCTGGCGACCTCCTCAGCCCAGTTGCTTGTCTATCTATGTTTCCTCAGTGAACAAGTGTCCTGTTCGCCTGCCATTCACGCAGGAGATTGTGGGTGTAGCCCACGATAGTGGGTACTTCGAGTATCTCGCGGTCAAGTTTGAAGATGAGCTAAATCTGCCCATTAGCTTTTGAATTACCATTGTTTTACTATCAGTGAAGGCTGTTCTAAGTTTAATGCAACGCAGCGATAAAAATATTTTAAGCCACGAAAAAAATATGTAGAAATAAGTTATAAGTTCTTTACTAGGTATTACCTCCTCAATGGAAGAAAATGAGACATAAATTAGCCTATTCCTGCATACTGAGTAACCAAGTTTTTGTACTTGACTGAATACAGTCTGTACATCAGTTGCAAATAATTAGGTATGTGCTATCTAACAAAAGCTAATGATCGAAAGTACCAATGGCATTTACATAGCTTCGCCATAAGGGGGAGTCTACACATTCTCAGTGACCAAAACTGATAAAAAAAAACACAATTTCTAAAGGTCAAGCCCTATGTTTCTCAGTTAAGGGGCGATCCAGACCCCCAAGAGCCCCCGTATATACGCCCTTCGGAACGTACAACACTAATATTTAAATTATAGGTAGCTTTAATCGGACTTTTGTAAATGATATTCCATCGGACTGGAACGCATCAGTGACCAAATATTGTCGTTGAAATTTAAAAACTTTACAATTTCAAAAAATCAAATTTTTCAGAACTGAATAATTATTTCAGAAGTTTACTCATCGAATTGTGGTTTAAAAGATTGTAAAAACAGATGGTACCATCAAGAGCCATAAAAACCATGATAACGATGAAGGTACGTTCGAGGTTATTTCTAATCCATTACAAGAAATAATTTGAAACCTATTTCCAAGAAAACTAGACATGTTCGAGATTTTAAAATCGCAACGGCCATAATAATATGTATGGTAAGTAATTGAAAGATTACAAAAATATTTGCGGCAATGAATGGAGTGACTAGACTTGAATACCCAATAAATTTCAGCAAAGACCTCAATTGGCATGCGTTTGTGCGTCATTCGAGAAATTAATATTACGTAATCGTAAACGTCAACAGCCACGGACAATTTTCTTATAGCCTATTTAACCTTTATTTTACGATATAAGCTAAACAATAGTTTTACGAATTAAGGCAGTGTTGATGAATACGGTAGACTACATACGGGGTACCATAGGCACGAAGCATACCTACGGTTGAGCCAAATTATTAAGTAGTTTTATTAATCGTTAGCAGAAATCTGAATTAACGGCTTCAACTGGGATAACGTTGAAATCATGGAGAGAATTTGAGTAATTGTCACATAAATGTCAAACACACTGAGACGATGGAACTGTAAAATTCACAAGACCTGTTTACGCATGATCCGGGTAGCCATGGGTCTAAGCATTCAAATGATGATAAATGGGTGCTAAAAAAAAAAATGAAGAGAACTTATTTCGTTTATTGTGGTGAACTGTAACTACACACGCCTTTTCCACTTTTATGAAATTTTTAAAACAGTGGCGACTGTTTCAAAGATACAGTGAAACATTTGTGGGTAAAAATATCGTCATGTAATTTCAATGAAAGCTTACATTATAGACTAATATTATGTTTTACTGCTTTGCCAGAAAAGTAAGATTATGAACATAAACATTTTGTAAATTAATCTGCAAAATAATTAAGAATTATGATCTTATAAATGTATTGAAAATTTATAGAGACCTAATTTAGTCTTGTGACGTACAATCTCTCTAAAATGTCACAGATTTTTCTGGAAAAATCCTACAACTTGTAAATTAAAATTCAGTTATCATCGACGTATTAGAAAATCATAGTATACGTACTTGTGCTCGTGTTTCCCATGAAAAAGTTTAATTAGAAAATTTACTTGCATCAAATCAACCTATTGTTTATATAAAATAGATAGGTGCTTATAGTAGAGAGTTTTATTTATTTATTTTCTAAACACCTGCTATTGAATTGTCGATTGTTTAAGCTATTCTCAGAATGATGTCATTGTCCAAACCAGTATCCTGATACAGAGAGTATCTTACTTCCCCAATTGATGAAATTAGCAGCTTAACATGATATTGAATAAAAATAATAAATTACAGAAATGATTAACCAATATAACTTAAAAATTAAGCACCAGAATTATAATTATACCTACCATAATATCAATCTCTACGAATGTTCCAAAATAGCAAAACACATAATTTGTACTAAATATCTACATGCTTCTAAATTGTAGGTATGTACGTAGGTGGGCAAAGGTAATAATATTAGAAAAAACAAATAAAAATCAAAAATAAATCATAAATTAGGCTAACTAGCGATAGTATCGACCACTTACTTATCAAATGCTCTTTGAAAATATTCCAGCAAAAGATTCAGAACTGAAAACATGGATAGTCGAGGGCGATAAGCTACGTCGTTCTTTAGTGTTTCATAATATTTGTTTATCAACTTTTGGGAGTCATAAACACTGCCTTTCCTTTTTAATCCAACATTCATTATTCGAAATTCTTTCGAAACCAATTTATCCACTTTTTCCACATCATTGTATAGCACCCTACTTGATTCTACGGCAGAAATTTTCAACGTATAATTCAGCTCAAAATTGTGACCCTCAACGCCCATTTTCATGCCTGTGCCATTGATTACATGTTGAACTACAATCTTTCCTTCCTCGTTTAGAATATCTACCTGGATATATGTTTTATTTTTAGAATAAACATGGCCGTCAGATCTCGTTCGTCGAATATAAATTTTTCTTTTCTCTTAAGACGCTGTCAAATAGCCAAATAGATCGTCACCAAGATCTGTAAATTTAAATACGCTTGGATCGAGAAGTGAGAAAAGAGCATACCTTACTTCGAACGTGCTCGAACACGAGTCATGGGTATCCAAACATATGTCCCATAAAGTAGGTAGTAAAATAAATGTGTCATTTCCCAATTCGGCGTGAATGACAAAGATTTTACGGTGGGACCTGTAATGAAACGGAATTTTATGAACGCGTAAGTAAATTAAAGGTTCTCCATTAACGAACAATATCTTATTTTCTATTAAATCGGATTCAGGATAGAGGAGGGTTAAATTTGTTCGCAGGTCATCGCTAGCTGTCGTACACAAAAACAAATTTGTCTGAAGTTCCAGACTTTTGTGTTCGACAGATTTGCAAGCGGATGTTCTGTTGCGTGTCCAGTTTGGTAACAAGAATTCTGGTGCAGCAACGGTGGCTGACGGAGCTAAATTCCATCGAGTAGTGATTGTCGACTACACATTTTTGCTGAGCGTCTTCTTGCTGCATCCAGTAATCTGTTAAATTTCCGTAGGTAAATCGCGATTGATAAAGAACCACGTATAGATATTTCCGAACATGATATTGAGTCATAGACAAAAAAATCAACCCACACTCAGCCACATCCGGGCAGTAATTAGCGTTTATTAAATTCAACACTGTCCACGATTCACCTTCAGTTATAAGAAAGTTTCGGGGATTCTTTCCGATAATGATTACGTCTCTTGCTGGGTAATGACCAGCACCGTGGAAGTCCGAAACAATTGCGCATTGTTTCCGAAACGAAAAGCAATTCATTATCGCCTGTGCCGACTTATGGGGACAAGTCGAACTTCTGCCGCCGTACATGTCGAAGGTGGTAATTATGTCGTTTATTTGTGGCAGCCCATCCCTGAGCCGGTTGCGTGTCGACCGTTCGTCTACGTCGTCTTTGCTGACCACGAATTGCGCATGCGGCGTATCCACGAAACCAAATTGCGTAATATTTTCGAGAAAATGCTTCGCATCTTCGGCAGTTACCTAAATCGTTGGTGCCAAATAAGTTTCACCCTTAGGTGTGAGGTAATGGCGACGCACTATTCTTCTGGAATGTAAAGCATTGTTGCAGAATTCGGTATACGTGTATGCGGTTGGTACCTACGCACGCGTTTCACTTACCCTCAATGGTATGGCGCTGGATTTCGGGTGTAAACTCACGCGAATCTCCTTGGCTGTTTTCTTCTTACGCAAACACAAGACGACGATGTCATTTTTTGGTCTGCTGCTGCTGGCCGTCGAAGTGGACCCTGAAACAGACGGTGACACCGAATGTGCGCCCAAATTGCCAATCCTTCAGAAAATGCAACGGCAGATCGGCGCATCCCTTACCAATGGGCACTTAGACTGAAACGGTTTCACTTGCCGCCAATGCCGACTGCCCCACAATCATCGACACAAAAATGAAAACACGTCACATGGTTTTCCAACGTTGAAAATTGAAATTAAATTCTATAACTAAGTACTCTTTTGTTCTTAATTTTTTATAATACTTCGAGATGAAAAAATACTACGCAAATAACTGGAGAAATCATAATTTAACTTGACTGAAATTATAAAAGCGAAATTGATGGTAGGAATTAAGGTTTATAGTTGATTGCGATTCGATGAATAGGTACGTAAGTCATACCTAATCAAACACTAAAGCTGATTATAACTCCTGAATTGGTTGTGGGGATAGAAAATTTGATGGGAGTTCAGAAATATATGAGACATGCAGATTGAGAATGATTTTTAGTTTTTCCGATGTCACGGATTGGGGAATCAAAAATCAAGATAGGTGCTGTGGGGGATTACGGAGTCTCCCTCACATTTCTGGAAAATAACAATTAGGTAAGTCTCAATCAAGATGAAAAATTTCCTCTTAAATTCTGAGAATAAGCGATAGTAACAATAAATTAAAATCGCATGTGACGTAAGATAAGTACCTGACTGGTATCTAACAAGTTTTATTAACTTTACAAAAATAATCTGTAAATAGAATGATATGTAATTAGTTGGGTACCAACATTAAACTCGCTCAGTTACCTGCCAAAAACACCAGTACTTTGGATCGTTTATTAGAGTAGAGAATTTATTAAAAATTAAAATTTTCCAGTAGATATGTTCGAATTGGATACTTATTAAAATTTCAAATCATTTCTCTTATGCGAAGAAAGTGCATACCAATAGAGAAAATATGAAGAGAAACATGAAGTTTCAAATTCCATACTTACATAGGTACTTAAATAGTTACCTACACTATATTCAGGTATTTTGGAGAGTTAAAAAAGTTTAATAAATAAAATAAAATTCGAGTAGGTAATTTTTATAACTTAAAGATGTTAAAACAGAGTAATTCATGACTAATAGTTCTACGATTTTAATAATACCTACCTAGCTATTATGAATATATTAGGTAAATAATACTGAAACACAGGGCCTATATTTTAGTGTGAAAGTAGTAGGTACATATTTATATAGTTTCAAAATTTTAGACAGTTCCAAAAAAAAAAAATTTATATATATATATATTATATAGGTACGAGCTGCCCGTGGTGTCAGCTCTGTTTGATAGATGCTTAAGATCTTTGACCCTAACCCTGCGTAAAATGTTCACTGCTAGTATTATTGTAACGCATATAGTCAGCCATAAAAATTATAGACAACTATATTCGTACACAGATGATATTATTGCATTTTTGTAACAATAATATCCCTGAATTCCATTGACTCTTCTTCTTTTTTCACAAATTTTATTATTTAATAATATGGTACTCACTTGCCTATACCTAATGGTATTTGATTACCTCATTTACACTACTCCCTCAAATATGCAAATCTCTATATTTTAATTACTATCACTACAACTAACTACAGTGTAAATACCATATCCCTGAAAGGGTATATAAACTCATGTTTTTAACAGAGAAATTGTACTTTGTTTTACTCTCTCGTAGAATATTATTGTCTAGTAGAGCTCTCTCATTATACATTGAGACAGTGGGTTACTGTTCTCTAAATTTTACCTGTACTGTTGAATGTACAAAATATTATTTTATTATATTGTGATTTTATTAATTGTGTTTTATTATTTTATTTAAAGACTGAATCCAGAATGTTAATATCCAACATATGAGTGTGGATAGTAAATTATTTAATTATTTTAATATTACAGAGATATTGATATTCATTTTGATATTAATATTTCGTGTATAGTGTAACACATAAAGTGGTTAAATCCCATGTAATCACCTCTTTTATGCTGTTACAATTACACAATAAAATTTAAAAATAAAAAATTCTCCCTTTTGGGCCCAATGAGGGTCAAAGAATGAGTCTAATGATAACATTAATATAAAGGTTGAATTCAGCACCTTAAAAAACATGTCCACCATGATATATTACATAATAATTACTGAAAATGAAAAATTCTCCCCTTTTTGGGCCCAATGAGGGTCAAAGAATAAGTCTAATGATACAATTAACATTAAATTTGACCAATACATTTTCCAATTCTAGCTTTAACTGGTCAGTACTAGAAGAGTCAATCTTCATTGTCTAGTTTTAGTTTAGACTAGTCATAGAAATGACCAAATTCTAGTTTTGACAGTAACATATAATATAAAAGACATTTCTGTAACGCTATCACATGACCAGTTTTACAGATACAGTTGGCTATCGGTATATTTCAATTTCAATCTAATTCTAAATCAATTTTTTTCTTCATTTTTCATCTAATTAACTGATAATTTTGGAAACATTTATGTTTCGTATAGATCTGTGAATTATTGCTGCGTAGCAGCATTGGGTACTCGTTCTATTATTATAATATTAATGTGGAAAGTAGGCAATTCAATAAGTGCTGCAAACTTCCCATAAGTGAGAATTGAGAAATTACCTTTTTCCATGCCTTAGACAATTGTGTTATTTCAAGAAAGGTTTATTGCCATCAAGGAAGTTGTAACCCCTAAACAAAGTTTCCAATTTTCACCATTTGTGAAAATAGACAAAACATTTCTTGAATAGAACAAAAAGGAATAGAAAAGATAATTGAAAGAAACTTCTGCCTCTCTCTTTTTTCATCACTTGATGACTACTGGTCGGTAAGATGGATATGATTCTGACTGTCTCACTATGTTTCATTTGAGTTTTAAAAAAAAATGGATTAAAACAATTATTAGACACTGTGTAAGTGAAGTTGCAAGTAACAGCTGGTAACACAATAAAATGGTAAGGTACTACATCTGCTACTCAGGATTTGCAAGTCCAAATCCATTTCATAGCCTAAAAATTTTATAAAAATAAACAAAACAATAAAGTAAAATAAAATAATTAATTTCTTCTGATTTTGAGAATGCCTACCTACAGTAAATGATTGTGGATAGACATTTTCATCATCTATAGAAACGTGCCAAAACAAAAAATAGTTGACTATTATATCTAATTCTTTGAATAACAGCCCCCTATATTTTGCCTGTTCTAACGGACAAACACCATCAAATATGCTTACTTAGTCAAGTCATCATATTCCATGGATGTTTGGACTGTCACCCCACCTGATGGAAGGGCGGCCATTTTGAAAATAATAAAAAATACAGACAAATTCGTCCTCTATTGTTGACGACAAATTCATTCCTGTGTCTACTCTCGTAACATGAAGAGGGAATAATGTGTCAAGTGTTCAAATTAGTGGCTGTGGAACTAAACTAGGTTTCATTAGAATTAGATAGGTAATAAAATTAACGGTAACAGATAGAAAGTAATGTGATGTTTCATTTTATATGATGTAATATAGTATATTGACATTTAATAAAAGAGATATAAAAGAAGATTACTTATTTGATTGAGTTTAACTGATTCCAGGGAAACTCAGTACACTGAGTAAGCATGGGAAATTGGCCTTTGAACAAAATTTGATGATTTCATTCTTAAAGCAACTTTTTCAAATATTAGCTTCGAAATGTTCGTAGTAAGGTAGAATGCCAAGAAAAGAGAGAAAAAAAAATGTTTCAAATTTCAGGATATTGTAGTTTTTGTAAATGTAGATAAGCTAAAATACTTGAAAGTACAAATTTTTGCTGCGATAAATGGAAAAAAATCGATCAAAATTTTTTGAAAATCATAAACACAGTTGTGTACTTCAGGAGGCCGTTTACGAACTGCCTATAAGCTTTATAGCAGTTGTAAGGGCTGTATACTCCTATTGCTTACCACTACTTTATCAATCTATATGGCCATGTCTGGAGGTGGCCATATAAGTCAATAAGAACTATAAAGTGTTGTGAGTGTTTGTGTTTGTGATTTTTACTGTGGATTTTTATATCGATAATAATAAAATCACTTCTTATTAATAAACTATTCACTTCTGCGCATGCGTCTTGGTGTCATTATACAGACAACAAACACCACTTTATAGTCATGACTTCCATATGGACCTTATAGATAGTTATAAACGGTACCCAGGGTGGATATATATATTTCAGTCAAATATTCGTCATATATCTATGCGTCCAAATAATATAATTATATAATTATGTTATTATATTAATATTATTCGATTGATGCAACATATCGAAAATTCGGATTGACACTCAAGTTGAAACTCGAAAAAAAAAAAAATTCTCTGGCAGTATTTAAAAATTCGGTAAGTTTGGTAGACACGGTTCGATATGTCTCAAAGTGGGACACTTACATTCATCCTATACCCTAATGTAGTACCGTAGGTATAATTGTAGGATACTAAGAACATATAATAATTGAAACATTATGAACTTTACTCATAGACGTGAGCAGAAAATTGTTTAGGTTTGAAGGGAAAAGTTAATGTTTCTTTTTTTTTTTTTTTTTGTCAGGGGTAAATTTCGAGTTGTTTTTGCTTCGTGCGTTAAAAACAATATGAAAACTGCGCTATGCTCGACCGTACTTCTGGAAATATTAAGTTGTCATGCAATATACCTTCAATGAATTTGATTGTGACATCTAATGCGATGATAATTCGATGAGACATTTTATTTTTGAAAGAAATTTATTCCAAGTTTGAGCTGCAATTTACGTCGGAAATTGCGTATTTTTTTCGGTGTTGGTGATTTTTTCTCGAAAGAGGAGTCAGAAAAGATATACTACTGCGAATATGTGGACCTACTTTTTGATGGAATTATACCTACGTCTTTGACTCATCAAGTTATCATCAACATATCAGTATAAAAGAATAAGACTTAAGCAGAGGAGTTACTGGCAGAGGAAACTATAGGAACGGATTGAATATTTTCGTATCTATGGTATCAGTACCTGTAGGTATGATTTATTGAAGAGAAGAGGGATATACGATATACTTTTTTTCTTAGGCGTACCAACTATAAACCAAGAAAACTGCATCAATTTTTTAAGTAGATTTAAAAAAAAATCTGCATATTAAAATTGCCTGAGTATTCGGACCCAAGAGTGGGAGTGGGTAGGTTTTTCATTTCATGATCTTTTGAGCATTTTGGCAATATTTTTGAGAATTCATTTTTTTTTATATATATCCCCTTTTGGGTTAAGTCCATTTCCAGACACAATTTTGATCGATGGTTTTGAAATTTGAAACATATATTCGGATTTGCTTAAGGAACAACCCTATTTCTAGAGGTTCAGACCGGTCGCATGGTCCGTCCGGTAGATTAGTTTATATGCATTTTTTATTCAATAGCATACATGTCGAAATTTTCAATCGGTAGGCCTGAAATTTAGTATATGTATGTGCTTTAGATCAAGGACAATATCTACCAATTTTAGTGCCGACAGGTCTTACGATACGTCTGGTAGACGCGATTTTGTTGCATTTTTGGACGATTAATGGCTCTAAAAGGAGAAATTTTTAAGCTATAGTCATAAAATTTGGTACAGGTATTAATTTAAAGTATATCTAACATGCTTCCAAATTTGGTTTCTATTTGTATTATGGTTCAGTATATGGGGCTGTTGGAGTGACCTCCTCTATAATCCCGGATAATTACAATTGAATTCGATAATCTGAAAATTATTTATTCGTTTCAGATAAATTATGCAGTTGAAACTGTTGACCAATCGTAGTCCAGTATTTCAAAATATTTTCCCATAAACTTCGATTTTGTTAGAACACATCCAAACCATTATTGACTTATTTAGCAGGTTTGAAAGTGCGGTATATGAAATCGTGCAAGTTAGAATTAGGAATAATTTTTCATTTCACAAAAAAATAATGATTTTTGACGCAAAAATTAAAAACTAATTCATAAAATATTTTGGAAAAATGATACGGAATCGGTTTATTTCATCGCGTGTTTCGTATTTGTGTGATATTGGATATATAAATATTATATATATATATATATATTACTTTATTAGAAGAATGTTGGAGATGGAGGTGATTTTTGAACAAAGACAATCTACTTTTTCTTGCGAAGCAAGCTACGCGAGAGTTTTTTTTCTTTTTTTCTTAACCAATTTTGTTTCGAAAACCATCGAACTATAGTACTTAGTAGGTACGTAAACAACATGGAAACATATCCATTATCGATAAATTTAAAATACGTGTAATTTGGCGCGAAGACAAGGTACTTCATTTTCAAAAATAACTTTGTATCGATGAAACAAAATGCACCTCCACCATTTCGAGCACAAAATGAAGGATGAGTAGAATGTCAAAAAGAAAACTACCTAATCGAACTGGGCGAGTGAAACATGAGCGTAGGTCATTTAAATAAAGTGAAAAATAAATAAATAAAATTATGAGATTAAAATTGACGGAAATGTTTCAACTTTGAATCTCTTCCTATGAATATTACAAATCATTCATTAGAATATCCGAAAATGTTGCGAAAACTGAGTCATCCCAGTTTTTCGTGATTTCTCAAAAATCTTATTACCTATGTCATTTAACCAATTTAAAAAAAAGTAGTCTAGCTGCAACAGCGGGCACTACTTTCGTCACAAAAGGTAGCACGTTCACATCAAGCATATCTCCAATTAGTACAATGAGAGGATGGAATACATTTTTCGTTAGTGTCAAATTGTTGATACAACTCAAGTTGAACTCTCTGAACGAATCACCAGGACCGTCTATTTTGAATAAAGCCATAAGAAATTGAGTTCATTGTCGAGCAGACTTACCACCAATATAGGTGTACCGTTGGCATCTTCCTGTTTCCAATAATCCGTCAAATTTTTGTACGTAAATCGTCGTTGAAAAAGGGAAATGTATTTAAAAGGTCTAAAACATAATAGGGTGAGGTGGCCGAAATCGAAAAACTTTTCGCTTTAGCCACCCTAATAAAATTACAAAATAAAGTGCGTAATGTGGGCTATTTTTTTAACGAGTGCGAAGAATTTGCAGTCGAGCCGAAGGCGAATGCTGCAAACTTGACACGTGTGAAAATAGACCATAGGCACTTGCCACACACCATACTTTTTGCAACTAATGCACAAAAAAAAGTATAGCAACAACCCCCACTTCCAATAAAAGAAAACTTATAAAGGAAATAAATTTTGAAAATTATAGCTGAAAAAACACAAAAATAGCTAGTTTTACATTATTTTGAATTTTTTTTTGTTTGTTTATTTTCAAACAGCTAAGAACAATTAACAAATTATAAAGAAAGTGTAACGGCCAAAAGAGGTGGTAATGTACCTAATTAAGACCACTTTCGGGAGTACACCATACACGAAATATCACGTACTTTTAAAAGCAGTAATACTTCTAAAATAAATTCAAGTTTATCATCCACACACTATCGTGGACCTTAACATTAACTAGAGACTCAATAATATTTCAAACACATGAGTGAGTTTACACATTTAATAAAATAATAATTTGTACATCACAGTACATAAATATACGTTAATAGTTATACATATAATATCACAATTCAACAAGCAAGACTATCTGTTCACTAGAGACTTCTACAAGAGAGGTTCCAGGTACTTAGAAGTAGCTGTCGAGGAACTGTGTCTTATTCCACTGAATCGAGGGATTATATACTCGTTCAGGGTATGGAAACGTACGTGCCGGATAGGTAAAGTGAGGTAGGGTGTTGTTATTATAGGGTTGTGCTGACTCGTCGAGTACTCGAGGGACAGATACAATTAGGTCATGAATATACAGAAAGTATATCTATATTCATAAAATTAAATACGGGTAATTTAGTGGTTGTTTATAAAGAGTTATAGGATGATTATTGTTGATAAATATCTATGTTTTTGATATTTGAAAATGAGTGAACGAATATGTTTGTCATCTCTAAAAATAGACGAAAATATACGTTACAGAAAGTAGTTTTAAGTAAATGTTTTCCTCTTTCTAGCAGTACTAATTTCAGATTTCTAGCCTAAACAGGGGCTGAATAATCATGGAGTGAAAGAAGAGAGGTTTCTGGATTTCAAAAACATTTTTTTCCATCAATTTGCGTTTATTTTTATTTGTTTATTTTCAAATTGTTAAGTACGATTAAAGAATTAAATGAAAATTTAATTCAGGTAAATTTTCTCCCCTTTTCAGAGATACCATTTTCAGCTCTCTAGCTTAAATAGAGACTGAAGAATCGTTAAAGGAAAGAGGAGAAGTTTCTAGATTCCAAAATACGGAAAATCTCTCATTAATTTGCGCTTTTTTTACTTATTTGTTGTCAAACAGCTAAAGATAATTAGAAAATTATATGGAAATTTTTAAAATTTTATTCACTTTGGATCATTATAAACCCCAGTTTTCTAACTTAATTAGTGGCTGAGAAATCATTTGAGACTTTTTTTTTTGAAAATTGAAATGTTGCGTTTGATTGGATTGGCAACGTGACAAATAATTTTCAATGAAATAACTAAATAATAACATCAAAATGATTATATGTTCGAATATTTTACGCACTATCGCGTAGGATTAGGAGTGTTTAAAGTACTTCACACACTTTTGTGCATGATTTGGATGCGCGAGAGATTGTAAAATTATCGTCTACTTCACAGGCCAAAAATTTGTTTGTTTACATTCGCTGTACATGCATGTAAAACTCGTTCTTTTATGCATATGTTGCAAAAATAATATTTTTAGTATCCCCAATGATATATTTTCTAATTTTTACATCTGTACTTCTATTATATTTTCATTCACACTAGCCTGCCCGAAAGAGACTGGAATACCTTGTTGTGAAAAGAATATTCTCATCAGAAGGTAATCAACAGATTATTGCGTGATCTGCCACTTCATATATACACACATATGGGTGAGCCAAAACTGGGCAAACACTGGTGATTTTAGAGCCAGTTTAGATGGTTTATATAGGGACTTATTTACTCGCACACATACACACACACGTACTAATTACACAAAATGATTTTATTAGAATCAATATGACCATACATTTCAAAAGAAATCAATAAACTTACCTAAACAAAATGAAATCAAGAAATATAAGTTACAAACGCCACATAATCGATCTGTCTAAAAGACAGTTTAACAATTTAAAATAAATGCATCGAATGCTATAATCAGACTGAATACACGTCAAGAAAGTATGAAACAAACGCACAGCAACTTGAGTCTTATCAACGGCCAACTAGAAACGTGCTGCTATCTTAAAATACAATGTATTTTACATCCCCATAACGAAGATGGCTAAACTTTGAAGGGGTACAATTTAGAAACATGAAAAAAATTTTACTCAAACTTGCCAAAGCCTGAGTTACAAATTGACAATATTGATTTGGGAACCGTTCACCAAAACGAAAAAATTTCACATAACCAATGATCAATAACTAATTCCCACAAAATGGTAAAATCATTAACCAGAACAATAACTAGAGAGAATCAGTTTTTATTGGTTTTTATAAAATATTAATATTATTGATTATTTTTTTCAAAAATTACTAATTATTTCCTAGAAAATTATCAATTATCATTAATTTGACCTGAAAAATATTTTTTTTTTCTATTTTACCCCAAATTTTATCTCAACCAATAACCAGTAACCACAACCAATTACTAGAAAAGTTGTTTTGGTTAACTAGAAAAATAACCAGCAACCAAATAATTACATTTTTAACCAATAACCAGTAACAAATATAGATTTTTATTGGTTCCCAATTGTTGTGGCTCCGCCCACGAGTCCCCTGCGCACTAGTGATGTGCAGGGAACTGGCCACAACTGGAAGACACTAGGCTGAGGCGACATTTCTCAGTTGTTGTTTGAGCACAGAGGCGCGAGCTAGGTGTGTGACAATGATATATTTTATTGTCCTTGTGACGTTAAACAACACTCAGAAACTCCTAGGTACCACTACACCACTAACCAATAACCCCAAAAACATTTTGGTTTCAAGCCTTGATATGACCATTACTGAAGCTGATTTTGGCACTGCCGATTACTGGTTCCACTACGTTATGTATCTGAATATTATACCATCGGTGCCACATATTGAACATTTTGATTGACACTCATGTCAAAACTCAAAAACAAATTCTTTAACAATATTTAAAAATTCGGTAGGTTTGATAGACACTGTTCGATATGTCCCAAAGTGCGGAACTTTTCCTTATTCTATACTATAATGTAATATCAGCAATAATTTTAGGCTACTAAAAAACGCATCATAATTAGCAGTACCTAAGTGAAATATTCTGACCCTTACTCATGGATGTAGCCAAAAAAATTTTGGGTGCGGACAGGAGAAAACTAAAGTTTTTTCTCCATAAGTGAGTTTAGAATTTTTTTCGGTTCCTACGTTGAAAGAAATGTAATTTTTTTTCTTAAAATTTAAAGTGGAGAACACCTAACCCTACCCCTCGAAAAATCAATTGTTTATTTTTCAATATACCTGCAATGAATTTGGTAGTAAGATCTATTACCTGCGTCATAATGTGGTAATAATTCGACGAGACATTTGATATTTATAAGCGATTTTGTTTCAATTTTAGGCTACAATTTACGTGAGTGAGCTGCATAAAGTTGCGCAGATAATGCGATACAATATTAATTTTAAATTACAAATTTCCATTCATAAAGAACGTTATAGCTGTCAAATTAGTTGCCTACCCTAAAAATCCGTACGGCGGCGCAGCAAATACTTGATACCTCCTGCCATCTTCCATTCATTGTTCTAAGCATAAAAAATTTCTCACCATTTTTGTCTCATTTTCGTTTTTTATTGCGTAAGTATGAAAATTTCAAACTTATATTTTTCTGGTAACACTGGTTACTGCATTGTCCATTTTATGCTACTAAACATATGGAAATTAGAAGGAAATAAAAATGATAAAAAAAAAAGAAAAAAGACGTGTAAGAGAGAAATGGAAAAAGAAAGAAAAGAAGAAAGTCGCAGTTGAGAGAAAAGATGTATTTTTAGATAAATGTCTGCAAACTGTTAGTGTAGAATATAGTGAATCTGTGTTGGCACAATCAAAATTTCTAAACAAAACGTGAGTGTTGGTGTTCGTTTAATACATCCGCTCGAAAAAAGTTTTTTTTCGTTTGGTGTTTTTTGTGAAAATTGACCATAAGTGTCATCTCATAAGTTTTATATTCCGTGTGTTAGTGCTGATTTTTTGATTCTTTAGAAATTTTTTCTTTTTTTTTTGTTCCTAACTCATCTAGTTTTATTGATTCTTCATTCAATTTTCAATTTTCAATTTTTTTTTTTTTTACAAATTAATAAAACCAAAAAAAAAAGGAAACTGTAAGTGATAACATAATTACAAATGAAGAAAATTTGTTTACCAGTTTAACGATCTTTTTTTTTTTTTTAATCTTTTTTTCTACCTCTATACTTTTTATTGTGAGTTATTTCACGCTTAATTTATTTTATCGGTGCCAAATGAACGAAAAAAAAAAAAAAAAAAAAAAAAAATACCGGGACTGGAAATCGCGAAGAAACAAATTTTAACTCTATTTTTGTGATGGGTTAGTAAGGTCGAAGCTTTTGAACATGTCCCATATATTTGTGAGTATTTGTCAGTTTAGAATTCACCAGACAGTAGGTACGAGAAGGAATTATTTGTAGTACGTCAACCTAACTTTATGGTAAAAAAACAAAAACAAAACAAACGAACGTTCAGCTTTTGATGAAGAAGCTAATCTAAATTTTCGTGTCCAGTTAATGACCCTGGTCGTATAAATAAATTCGTTTCACGTATTGCCTACCATATTAAGCGAAGTTTTATGCACGCTTTTTTGTAAACATATTAAGCTTAGTTCGAAAACGTTTACCACGTAAGATGCTACCTACGAGGCGATTAAGAAAAGTCATTAGGTTCGTCGAGTTTGATTTTGCGAAATCCAAACACAGCTGAGGAAACAGTGAGACAGCTACCTAATTAACTACTGCAGGGAATGAATTTCCGGTTTCGTTAGACCCACTCTTGGCCAAAATTTATGAATAGGTACAGATGTTTAATTTTATGGGACCATAATCGATTTCATTGACCTAATTTATGGTTATAATGTACTAGTCGACGGAATCCAATAGGAGTTAGGAGCATTAGAACTACCTATTCTGTCGGTTCAATGAGCTCAATTTGGCAATCGAACTTGCATTTGCAGGTAATAGTTGCCGTTCCAACAGTATTTTTCATCATTTCCTGTTAAAATATCAGTATTTGCTTATTTTTCATCACTAATTGTTGTTAAAATATCGATATTTTGATTGCGGATTTCTAAAGGATCGGAAGGCCAGCTTTTTCCTGTAATTAGGAATAATTTCTTTTATTAATGTATACTATGTACTTGGAGCATAATGAATTAAGAAATTGAACATCGTATTTAATTGTTTTCAATGCAAAATTCGTATTCGATGATATAGTTTCCACAGTGAAATACGAAAAAATATACCGTTCTCTCAATAAATGTTGAATTAAATTCGCAACGAGACCCATTTTGTGGAGGAGGGAAATTTTTCACCTTTTGTTTCACTTTTTCATTTTCCATTTCTTAGAATAGATAGGTACCTAACTACCTACATGCTTGAGGTTTGAAGATTGATTTGTTTGAAAAAAGCATGAAACTTGTACATACTCAAATTCTGGAGATTAACTTGATCTATAATTTTGGTAACTGGGTACCCATATGGTATTAATACTGTGCTTACATGGGTTGGAGGACAAAATATGTACTTCATCAAATTTCTAGCATATGTACCTAGTACCATGTATGCCAAATGTGCATAGGGTGGATGCACCAGTGATTGATCGCGTTAGGGAAGCTATTCTTCGGTTTGGTTTCCCAAATTAATGAAAGTACCTAGATAGAAATTTATTGAAATATGGAACAAATAGTAGACTTCATACAGTGTTGAACTTCTCGTTCACATGATTATAGATAGGTACTTATTTGGACTTAAAATCAAATTCTGCAAAAGTGCGGGCAGATTTTGATTAGTTGAATTTTTTTCAAAGCCCCTTTGAGTAAACACTATTCATTAACAATGAATAAAGGTACAGAAGGTATTATATAATGTGTAGTACTCTAGTATACGGCATTATGGAGAATTAAAAAAGCAATCGGGTATTGAAGTTGTTCCAGGTATTTTAAAACTCATTTTAGTAATTTGAAGGCTGATCCGTAAGAGAAGAATGGGGAATGATAAGATGTACCTACTTTGATTACATCTGAAGTTTCAACATCCTTCTCTTTTGGTTTCGGATCAGTCTTCAAATTTCTAAAATGAGTTTGAGAATAAATGCTTGAAACAATAACTTCAATTCTCAATAGCTCCTGTAATTTTCTATCATACATCATTAAAGTATAACACGACACTATAATTTTATTTAAACTTTGCAAAAAATTCAACGAATCAAAATCTCCCGGCACTTTTGTGAAATTTAATTATAAGTCTTATTTGCTCCTAAAAAGTAGTTAGGTACCTACCTAATCAGTTAGGCAAAAAAAAAAAAATATATATATATATCAAATTCAAAATGTTTAAATCACCAGTCATTGATCAAAAATTCTGTGGATGTTCTAGTAATTTTACTGATCCACCACTAATTGACCGTGCTCCAATAGTTAATTTAGAAATAATTATGATTATTTAGGTATCGGTAATTAATCCACCAAGTCATCATTTTTTAGCAGTTTCACAAACGAATGCATAGGTATTAAAATTTGTCCTTATAAAGACATAGCTGGAACCAAGAAATGTAGTTTCAATTATGTTTAAAAAACCGTTTGTTTCAAACAAAAAATTACATTAAGAACAATTCTGCATTCAATTCAGTTAAATGAAAAAGTTTTATTCAGGAATCAAACCCATTTAAAAAAAAAAAAAAAAAATAATTTCTAAAAAGAGTTTCAAGAATTCCCTAAACACTCACTTATTTTGTTTAAGGCTTATCTGAAATTAATTGATAAATAGGTAGTGTAGGCAATCAATATTAATAGAACATAAAAAATCATCAAATTGTTCTAATAACTGATCAGTGGTTAATTATTGGCACATTTTTGCATTTCTTGATCCGCAATAATTAATCATCAGCTTTCAAAAGTAAAGTTGACTGAATCGGGTTGGTTGAAGATATATCATTGGATTTGTAATTTCATACCAAACAAGAACCATTATAATATTAATAATATTATTTTACCAGAATTGGAATTTCATTTCTTGTAATAAAAGGAATTCAACAGTGATTTTCCTTAAAACATTCTTTGCAATTTTAGTAAATCACAACAAATTTTTTAATTCACTGAAAAAAAATATTTTTAACTCCTCATTATCCCTGAAAAATCAGGTTAGATATTCATAGTATGTTTCAAAATTTATATTATGAGAGATCAGTGTTACCAATTACAGAACAACCAGACCCATAATATCGGTATTTCATTACACAAGTTATCAATTACTGGAACATGATCAGTCACTGGTGCATCCACTCTAATTCTCCATAAGAAAATAAGTACCTATTATGCACCAGAAAAACCCAAAATTATTGTATTCTCTGGCATATCTGAGTCATGTAACTCCCATTTTTTGGATGCCTTGCCTTCTCACTGAAAGCCTACATCTGCCAGCAGTTAAGTTTGTCCAGACTTCCAGAGCTCAGTGATTTCCTATTTTCTTCTTTCGACCATCCAACATTTTATTTGGTTTATATCTACCCTAATGAAAAATATCTCAGACTGAAGTTGCACAACACTGAAGTTACTTTTTGTAATATGCGTTGCAAGGTACCTATGCAAAAAAAATTCTCATTTTAGATGTGCAAAATGATAAATTCCCAATCTGGGTTCAAAAATTTAATAGTGGGAACTAAATGTGTGTTTTGCTCACACTATGGAAAGTGTTTTCCACAGCTTATAGAACCAATCACAAATATTACTGTCAACACGCCCACGCATGTATTGTGTAATAGTATACTACGCAACTAGGGAGGAAAGTGAGCAATTTCTCAAGGGCAGTGTTTGCAAGTGTGAGTCATACGCAAGTGAGATAATTGCACGAGTTGACAAATTGTATACTTTGACCGAGTTGCATATAATATTGTTTGCAATTTAAGTGCGACGTTAGCAAACTCCACTCAAATGATCACAACACAACCTGTAGGAGAGTGCTGTATACCATCCAACTTGTCAAGAATTGCTCACTTTTTACTCAACTTAAGAGACATAGGTTTAGTGAGAATCAAAGATGAGAGATGTTCTTTTCTCATGTATCGCCGTTTATACAATGGCATCTCAAATGCACATTATCTTTTTAACGTATTTTTTTGTCTGTATGTGTATATGCCCTTAATGTTTTCTGATTTGTTGATTCTACTGACATCATTGATGTGGTCTGATGACATCAGTAAGACGATAATATTGTGTTACATTATCATTGTCAAATTGTGTACAACTCTGTCGTTCAAAATAATAGGTACTATCCAACAAAGGGGGGAACCTATTTGTGTTTCTTCAAGTTTCTTTTGCTATTAACAACACCTTTATTCAGAAATGTCACTTTAACCTACCTTTATACTTAAAGCTCACTTTAAAATGACTTCTCACACAATTTGGGGTACGAGAATGTACTAACATTGTATTCTTTTATGAGATTTCTCCCATAAAAATACGACATTGCCATATTGTTTAATGTAAAGTTGTGTAGGGAGTTATTTTGAAGTGAGGTTTAAGTAAAGGGAGGTTATTGGGAGTTTTCATCAAAGTGGCTGACATCTGGTGGATTTTTATCAAACTAAAGTAGAGGTGATAGTGTATGTTATCAACGATGTAAATCTTATGTAAGTTTCGTTTTTTCTTTGATTTTTCTTAGTTTTGTCTTGAAGGAATGAGTGTTATAACTTATTTATTTACAAACTGTTGAACATATTGGTGTGGAAGCAGACACATGTCCTTTTAGAGGTGTAGAAACAATATTGAAACAGCAAACCATCAAGAATTCGTTCAACAATTTGAAGAGATCTGTTTGTTGGCATTGGATTCTGTGAATGGCTCATTAATAGAATCCGTTATAAACAAATAAACCTATTTTTGATAACATACACCATCACCTTTATTTTTTATTGACTATAACGCTCCCAGTCTCTATAGAAACTCCCAATAGTAACGTTTGTGAATATGGATGTAGGTAATGTACCTATGCCAAATCATGAGTATATACATAAGACTGCAAAGTTTATTCCAATTTGCTACGCATTTTTAAATGAGGTATTGAGGTTGATACGTCATCCGTCGACAGGGAGATTAATTTAAAAAATGAAATTGAATATTATTTGTGGGAGAGAGAAAGAAAAAATAACAAAAAAGAAAGTGATCGTATGAATCATATTCGAATAAAAAAACACCGAAACAAAGACGTCTTTGTCTTCCAACAATTGCGTTGTACTGAGGGTAGTTTGGCTATACGCAAAAAACAAAATACCAAAATGACGTTTCACGGCTGTTGGAAAATTTGAAACGGCGTAAAATTAAATTGAAAAGTAAAATTCGCCCGAAGGAAGCAACGTGAAAATTGAAAATAATGAGGCAAACTTTGAGTTGTTTATACTTACGATGTTGGCTGGAGGAACTGAAGTAGAATTTAAAAAAAAATCGGGCCCTTCGCACCGACCTTCACTTTCGATGCCCTCAAATAACACGTGTTATTTGTGAAAAATTATTGTTGCCCCCAGCACGACGTCATTGAAATATTCGAAACAGAAATTTTTTCACGAAATATTATTGCGTGCCTAGGTATTTGACACACCACAATCAACCACAACTATAGGGAAAAAAAAATTAAATTTTCATTTTTTCAGACAGCAGTTTTCAGCTAACCGATCTTTAGCTATAATTTACCGCAGCAGTTTTATTTCTCATTTGCAAAAAATTCCATTTATCATTTCGCTGCAGTGCTGTCTTGTTAGACGAATAGTTGAGAAGAAAAAAAATTCACCGAGTAATGTAATGTGTGGCATGCACGAAACAGAAAGAAATGTTGGCAAACACTGCAGAAATAAAATTCTAAAGCTACATAATTACATGTACGTCCAGAAATTTTTTTATTACACTTCAATACATTGGGTTTCTAAGTTTCAGTGGTGGAACAACAAAAATTAAACCAAGGGGAATTGGTGAAATTGTAACGGTTGACTTCATCAAACGGAGGTTAATGGAAAGTGAATATTTCTTGAAAG
Source organism: Ericerus pela (assembly GCA_011428145.1). Lineage (NCBI taxonomy): Eukaryota > Metazoa > Arthropoda > Insecta > Hemiptera > Coccidae > Ericerus > Ericerus pela. The sequence goes on along the minus strand of WOFM01000265.1, from coordinate 2,236,783 downwards.
GAAAATACTGAAACTAAGAGTTACTGATGAAAAAATATCTTAATTATAGATATAATTTTGAAAATTTAAAATTATTCTATAAAAACGGTAATCCAGCTTCTAATTTTGGGCAACAATACTGTATGTTGAAAATTCACAATTTTTTTGTACATTTCTGACGACAAATTACTATTAGTCGAAGTATGTTGGTTTTTATGCGAAAATTACAAGTGTACCTACTTAATAAAAAAAGATGAAACGTCAAAGAACGACATTAGATGGAAAGCTGGTCCCAAAATTTTGACCTCATTCGATACTTTAAAACTTTTTATTTAAAGATGTTGGATCATCTTTACTGATGATAAACACGTAAGTCAGCTAGCTCACATTAGGAAGACTTTGCAGGTATCAAATATACGAATGTTTAAGGGTTATATACATCATCTCTGTAGTTGAGAAAATTTGTGGAATCATAATATTTGATATATATAACGAATATATAGTCGTCCATATTTTATTAGGACGACTACATTCAACACAGTCGTAATAATTTTCATTTATTTCCTAAATTATTGCATTCCACTATGATTTTTATTCTTCTTTAAGACAAAACCCAATGATAATTTTATTGCTAGAATTCAATGAAAATAATTCATTCGAAAGGAAATCAATGATCTTTGACCTAATTAAAATCACACACACATACAACTCTGCGAATTATTTTTTCGTAAAAAATAGAAGACAATTCTCTTTCTTCCTCAAAATTTCATACTGAGGTAGGTTCACATACTTGCACACATAGGAGAAGAATACGCTTCGCCTTTTGCTGTTGTGTGGTGTCGTGTACATCTACACACATACGCACAAATACACTTTATCCTGAAGAAAGATATAAATACAATGGCATGTAATGTTCAAATTTAATTTAATATAAGTATTTTATTCTAATAACTTCCTTTGTAATGTGTGAACTTGAAATATTACATTATAAGTATGTAATTTAATTGTGTTCAAATTACTTGAAAGTTTTTTAAACAAATTTAAGGTCCACCATAAAAGTGTGGATAACTAGGAATTCTTACTTATTTATTGAGATTTATTTTTTTTATTTTTCCGGAGTAATTTATTTGTGGTTTTTCATACCTAAATTCTTGGAGCAAAGTCTAAAAGTGGTTAAATTGCCAAACTATATCATCTTTTCAGACGTTACAATATGACAAACAGAGTTTGGGAATTGGAAGACTTATAAGTAGGGGTAAAATGCTGGCAGACTCTGTTGGAGTTGAGTAAATATAGTGGAAATGTCTTAAAACTATTATTGTCACATTAAATATTACCTTTATTATTATACCTACTCGTTTACACACAGATTTTCATGACTGCAGAAATGAGATTTGTAACCCTGAAACACCCACACCTGGAAAATTCCCCCAATGTGAGCCGGCAAACTTGTATTTTTATTATCAGTAAAGGTAATCAAACATCTCCTAATAAAAATTTTTAATACATCGAATGAGGTCAAAATTTTTGGATCAGCTCTTGGACAACATGAATTTTCTGGAAATATCTTCTTTGCTTATAAATTTAACAAACCGACCGATATTATGAAAATTTCTGTATATTTTAGAAGATTTGATAACTTCATATGATTGAATACAGGACACTTTGCCAAGTTTCTTGCAGCTACATCAAGGTATACTCAAAGTTTGACAACCTGAAAATCGAAAAATGTTTATAGTTACTATAGATTTAAAGTAATGTTATATCATTCCAGACAATCGTGTTAAGTTCGTACTAGTAGTCTGAAATGTACTTAAGAGAATTTTACACAAATTTTCCATGTAATGAGTTTTAAAATTTCAAACATTTAGAAAAGTAAAATTCAAAAGAAAATATATAAGGAAGTATTACTGATATTATTATTATTATTATTATTATTATTATTACTTTTATTATTGTTTTGTTTTGAGACTGACGGCCATTTTGAAAATTGGCAACAAAAAAAAATATTTTATTCGTTTCCATTAAAGTGTCTAAATACCATAATAGCCATAATACATTTTGATTCAATGACAGAAAGCTGTTGTAGCCTACCTATTAATATATCAACAATAATAACGAAAAATTAAAACGTTAAAATTTTTTCTCAAAATATTGCTAAAAGATGAATGTTTAAAAACATAAATTTCGTTATTTTGGTTGAGGGTTAAAATTCTGAAAAATCTTTTTGTATGGAAAGATTTGAAGGAGTCGTTGAAATCAAAATTAAAATTATTTCAATCAGTTACACATAACCTGTAGGTAGTAAAAGATATGTAGGGAAAAAAGGAACTTGGATATGCTAGAAAGCAGCAAAGATGAGAAGATAGTCAGGATACTTACCACCAATGTATCGTGAAGTATTTTGAGATATATAGGCCCAACAGTCGTCTGAAAACCAATACCTGTAGTAACTCCTAGAAGAGTTATAAATTTTATTATGTTATTTTCATACGCCCACAGAAGTATAGGAAATAGGATATTAAGTAAAATTTTCGACGAGCTAAATGCATCCCTTAAAAAAAAATATTAAGATATCATTTTAAGTCTTAGAAGAAGATGGACAATGAAGGTAAATTGAGTTTGCGGAGATAAATGAAATTTTTCAGTGAATTTGGGACCTTTCACCCTATCTCCAGCTCGTAAGCATATACTAACCTATGGTAAAGGCATATAAAATTTAATGAATCGAGAAAAAAATTTTATGGAATCGTATTATTTTATGAAATATCATCTTTATTTTGTGAGAATTTTAGCTCATGATATCCAGCTAAATACTTCTCAGATCTACTATCAAGGGCGTAGCCAACAAGGGGCAAAAGGGGCGATTGTCCTCATGATTCTATTTTATCATTTGTTTTGCTTGTCATTTTTAAAATTTGTAAAAAAGTTTAGTAATAAATATACAACAGCGAGTTTCATCGATGCTAAATTTCTCTAATTTTCTAAATTTTCGTAAGTGACGAGCAGAAAAAAAAAATATAGCAATAAAATAATTTTTTTTCTCTCCATGTGAAAAAATCCTGGCTACGCCCCTGTCTACTTTCATAATGTTAACTGGTTAAATGATTTGCGAAGAGGATCAGACTGAAATAATAATTCTTTTAAAATTTCTCTAGTAAAATCTATTATAATTAAAATAAAATAAAAAAGTATTATGATAAATTAAAAATTTAAAACAAAAACAAATAGAACCGACATAAAAAAACAATACAAAATGCGTTAAAAAGAAAAAATGATCCTTTTAAAATTTTTACAGTAATATGTAGGTTTAGAGATTGAAATTATTGAAGTCGGCTCTTTTTCTTACCATGTATAGGCTTAATAACGTCAATTCCGTCAAATTTTATGACAAAACCTTTCAACTACTTCAATAATTCCAGTACCTAGACTTACATCTTGCTGGAGAAATTTCAAAAGTATTATTTTTCTCTTTTAAGCCAATTTTTTATAGTTTTTTTATTGTTTTTTTAAGTCTGTTCTATGTTTTAAAAAAAGTTATTAATTTACCATAATCCTTTTTTGTTTTATTTTAATTTCAGTAGATTTTACTGGAAAAATTTAAAAAAATTAATTTTTTTCTTATCAGAGAATTTTTTTTATATTATTTTCTTTTTTGAAATTGGTGAGATTTTTTGATAAAAAATTATATTTTAATGATTTTTTGTTTCTTAAACTAACAGTTTTTTTTGTTTAATAATAACTCGTAAACTGCTGCACCGATTCTAAAAAAAATTGAATGAAACCGCCAGGGAATCGTCTTCTACCATTTAAAAAAAAGTTCATTAAAATCGGTGTCAGGTTGAGAAACTATGCTGGAACAAACATAAAAAAAAACATACATAAGAATCGAATTGATGTCGGTTAAAAAATCCAGAATTGTTTTATACCAATTTACATTGTACTCCTTCCATATAGAGTCCGCTGATACATATTCTGTAGACTTTGTAAAGATACAAAACCTCTAAACTATATTGTTTTCACTATCTTTGTCGCACTTACGGACCATAATATAGGCATTCTAAAGAGGGTTTCATGGAGACATTGCATTGCAGCCATAAAATACCACCATCACTATTATTTAAGCGTATTATTACCGGCTCGTCGTGCGACATAATATGTTATTTTTACACCCACCATAGTATTCGCGATTTCCAAGTCATTTTGACCAATTTCTTTACTATTTCTTTTTTTTTTTTGGCAGCCGACAAAACAACCGCCAAATTATTAACGTTTTTTACGTTTGGCATTGGTATAAATGTTCGTTTTTTTTTTTTCTTCTAATAATTGAATCCAAAACGCCTACAGAAACGAACGCCAGAACCCTTTACCATTATTTTCGTGGTCGCAGGAAAAGGTAGATACGCATGCGTTTACCACAATCCAAAATCCAATGAAGTGTAGACCCACAACCACACGACGACGTGCACTCGTCTATCCTTGCGGTCACACCAACGAGTAACATGTTCAGCTTTTTTCGTCGTCAGAGCAAGAAAAACGACAAGAAGCAAAAAGGGCAGCCACCGGACACCAAACTCGTAAATGACATACGGTGTTTACCGGTCGACAAGTACGAAATCGCATTTAGCAGCAGCAATAGCATCAGCAACAGCAGCACCAGCACCAGCACCACCAGCACCACCAGCACCACCAGCACCACCAGCACCACCAGCACCACCACCAACAGCAGGAAACCTCAGGCAAACAACGGACAACGACGACCACAGTTGGCCGCTGCAGTTCAGCCTTGCGTCGACAGCAGCCGTAAAGAAGAGACGATGGGCGGAGTCGAGTCGCGGGCACAAACCGCTCAGACCAACTCCACAATTGGATACCAGCCTTCGGCGAGCGCTTTCGCATTCGACGAATACCGCCGCGGCAACAACAACAACAACGTGGCCACCGAGAAGAGTCGAGTCGAGGCTTCGCAGCTGCGGCGCAACGACGGTACGGATACGCGGCCAGAGCCGGCATCGAAGGTCGAACGCAGTCCGGAGGCACCGAATACACGTACTCAGCACCTAATTTTGCATCACTCGAATACAAAAGAAGGCGTGGAATTCTTATCGGATGGCGACACAGGGAAGCCCAAAATGGAAACGTGCGCCGACCAGCCTGCAGAAGCGAACGCCAAAACAGAAAGCTGGTGGCCGGACGGTACAAATGGCCCGCCAGCAGGTTTTGGCGTATGCGCCCAAATTGCGAATATCGCCCGCCAGATGGAACGCGAGGCTGGCGCAACGACCAATGCGGCCACCGCTGCCAGCCACGACGTTATGCGCACACAGTGTGCGCGTACGGCAGACGCGACGTTGTTGCCAGCGATTACCAACTCCGGCCAACTGGCAGTTGGACCACATGCGGGCGCTGTTGCCGGTTGCCAGCAACTCCCAAATCAAAATACGACGACGACGACGACGACGTTGGCGGCCGAGGAGACGGACATGAAAACAAAAAATGCTAGAGACGTGTTTTTTGGCACGCAGCAGCCGCGGATGGAGTCGGTGGACGCACTCAGTGGTGTCACGCTGCTGGAGTCGTGCTCTGCACACGACGTTGGCCAAGTGGACATTGACCAGTTCACTGAGATCTCTGTCGAGGATAAGGATCCGTTGGCCGTGGACGAGACCAGACACGAGCACGGCGTCGGCGACGAGCACTCCAAGCTGATGGATCCGTTTTCCGAGTCGCAGTACAGCGACAGTACGCGGTGCAGCGTCGACAGGTTCTCGGAGTCTGGCAGATCGACGGACAGTGAAATGCGCAGTGACGACGACGACGACGACGACGAGTACGAAGAGGCGCAGAGCAGGGCAAGACTGCAGCTGTGTAGGCCATTTTTGGCAGCACCGCAAAATGGTGCCGCACGACACGCGAACACGAGAACGGTGGCTGGTGCCATTCGAATTCCAGACATCACCATTACGGAGAGTTCGGACAGCGAAGGTGAGGAGTGCGACCTTGAAATGGACTGCTTTCGCAACAACTGTTACGAAAGGACATTCCCGACCATATTGTACGATATCACCGAAGTCGACGAACCATTCTCGGACGCCAGCGATATGGAGTTTGGCAGCTATTCGGAGAATGAGAAGTGAGTATTTGGAAAACGCACGTATAACACCTATTAAATGTGGTCCATTTTTGTCCGTCATATTTCAGGTAGACACTTTGGGATAAGGATCCTAGAATGACACTGTAACGGTGTAACTCACACTATTTCTAAAACCATACTATACTTACGCAGGGTTTAAACTCGCATCTCTATTCTCCAATTTAAAAGTTGGGAAATTTCAAATTTTATAGAGTAAACCAAGAGAAATAGTATAAACCGTGGCTCAGTGTTTCTCTTTGGTAAACTTTTTAATTATTAGATCATAGCAAATAAATCAACGAGTATAAACCATCCTTTAATATCTGCAAAGTGGAACTGTGAGGAAGTGGGAGCTAAGGCCCATATTCACAAACGTCACTTTAACCTCCCTTGATTTGAATTTCACTTAAAAATGACTTTTGGGACAATTTTGTATTTAAGAGTGTGGTAACATTTTATTTTTACATTGGAACTCTCGTAAGACATACAATGTTCTCACATTTTTAAGTTTGAAATTGTGCAAAAAATTTTATTAAAGTGAAGTTTAAGTTAAGGGGGTTAAAGTGATGTTTGTGAATATGAGCCTAAGTGTCAACATAACGAGTACTTTAGGCCAGTGAAATGTTGAATCAGGGCTTGCTTAGGCTCAATATGTGTGGTAGTGGCTGACAATGATATAGGTACACAACTGTCTGTGATTTCAGAAAAAGGGTTGGAGAGAAGAATACGAAAATAAATTTTTATTCAAATAAAAATACGGGTGACAGTCCATGCCATGTAGCAAGGAACCACCAAAAAACTTGCAAATTAGCCGATTTAAACACCACTACACTATACATACAACACCACCCTAAATAATAGTGATGCGCGATTAATTGAAAACTGTTCGATTAATCGATTATTGTAATTAACTGATTATCGAATTAATATGGAAAATTGATTAATCGATTAGTCTTGAGCAAGTAATCAATTATGATTTTTTATCAAAATAATATCAAATTTGCCAATCAAATCAATTTATTTTATAAAATTCTGGTGAAAAGTGTGATAAAAATAATGACCTTGAAAATGTTTATCTGATTTTTGCAGTATTGGCCAAGCAGAATGATTATCAAATAATTAATTACTTTTTTAAAAATTAATCGATTATCAAAAAATCGATAAGTTGAACTAATCAATTAGTCCATATCACCAATAAAAAATAGTTTTGATTACTTATAATAATGCAAATAAAAATATGCTCTCTGACTGAACATAAATGTTTTTATAATACACCAATACCTTTGACTATAATATAATGTAACTATATGGACTGTGCACAGTAATAAAAATGTGAAAGCAAGATATTCGTTATAAATAAGTATCATTAGAGGAATAAGGTGCTTCCTACTTGATTTTTAACGGAGTTAAAAAAAAAGATGAGTTTATTTTTGCTTAAAAGATTTCGAACAAGACGTGAGAATTAAAGTAATTTTCAACAAAATGGAAAATTTTCAGCATTGAAGTAATGGTAAAGTTGTCAAACTTTTCATAATAAAAATCACCTTCCGCAATGATAATTATTATGTCGCCTTCATCCACACTGTACCACCACCCCCAGCAGAGAAGGGCATGATCTAGATCTTTTTGAGATCATAAATCAAAGATGTCGAAACAAAGATCTTTAATTTGATCGAATATTATTTTTAAAATGATCAGATCTTTCAATAAATTTTTTTAAAATAAGCTTTTATTCATTTTTTTTGGCTGTAGCTTCATCCAAAGAAATAAATATTTTGTTATGGAAGGTTGGCTGCAGCATTGGTATATTTTTAAATTGCAGTAGTGAGTAGAATAAAAGCATATAATTATGTTAAAAACAAGTTTTTTAAAGATAAGCTTTTATTTTTTTTGGCTTTAGCTTCATCCGAAGAAATAAATATTATTTCATTGTGGAAGGTTGGCTGCAGTATTGATAAATTTTAAAATCGCAGTAGTGAGCAGAATAAAAGCTTATAATTATTTTTTTGGGAGGTTTAACTTCATCTGAAGAAATAAATATTATTTCATTGTGGAAGGTTGGCTGCAGTGTTGGTATATTTTAAAATAATTACAGCAGTAAGTAGAAAAAGTTTATAATAATAAAAATAAATATTATTTCGTTGTGGAAGGTTGGCTGCAGTATTGGTATATTTTAAAATTGCCATAGTGAATTGAATAAAAGCTTATAAGAAGATCAGATCATTCACTTTCTTTTTATATCTAATTCTTACTTTTTTTTTTAATATTGTTTCCAACTTTCTGGTCCTGATTAATGAAAAACCAAACCAAATTCTTTAAAAATCTGTTGAGATGGTGAAAATGACAATAAAATATTTGGTACCCAATTCTACAACAACTCCGCTAAAAACATCCAAAATAACATAAAAACAATGAAATATATCAAGTAACTACAAATTTTTGGGTAAAACAGAAAGAAATTGAAATCTGTCAAGTGACTTGATCTTTAAATCAAAGATCTCAACATAAAATCTATGATCTTGATCTAGATCATTTTTTTCAAGGTCTTGCCGTTTTTTGATTTCTATTAAGCTCAGTCCATATAGTTATGATATATTATGGTCAAATGGCAATACTGGCAAGTTTAGAACATATGGTGCTGAACCTATTACCAATTCCTGACTACCTACATTGAATTTAAATATTATAAATTTATTAAATTGTTTGTATGGATATATGGCTCATCTAGTTTGCTGTATCTACTTAGCAGCTAATTTTTTGTATGTAAAAATGTTCTTAAGAAGCTGCTGTGGTTGTTGTTGTCCACAGGTTACATCTATACCTTGGGTAAATTTCCAAATTTTGTATCATAGGCCAAAAAACGTTGATGTGATAGGTACTTAACCAACAACCCTTACCATATTTTGTGTATCCATTAATTTTTGTAGATATTGTCAACACTGGGGTTTGAACCTGGCATATTTATATGAGATTAAGTAGGAAAAATCAGTAGTCTCATCCATGTGGCCACTGTTGCTGCCTACTTTCTCTCTTATTAATTCAGGCTGATATGTTTGCAATCGCACACATTCCTTACAGCACTCCCCTTTAGTTTGTTCAAGTTGAATAGATGACACATTGGCTGTAGTTGTTTCAAATGGTGTTGAGAAACTAAATGTGGTGACGTGCACAGCATGAGGAAGACTCAGACTCATTATGATTACTACGACACTGCTAAATGCATAAACTCATCTCAACATATTAAACACACTCTTGAAGTCAAGTAATTATCAACCAATTAATGCAACAGTGAATTACCTTTATTGATTTAGGCGCCGAATAAGGTACAGTGTTTTTTAATTTATTACCATGCCGATAGATGGAGTAAATTTACCCGACTCCATTTCTGAATTAATACAGACATTAGTTCTGTTTGATAGGATTACACTAACTTACACCAACCCACACCGGTAAGGATATTCCACAAATATTCAAGTAAAACTTAGCACAAAGTCATATAACATTCCTACATTTGTGAAATCGCATTCCTGGTGTAGTTTGGTGTAAGTTGGTAGAGTCCTATCAAACAAGGCTATTATTAACCTTCAAGCAGATCCTGCGCACTATTTGTGAACATAGACCTTTTTAGTTTATATTTAATTTTGAGTGAACCCCCTTGTGAGATATAATATGGGCTATAGTTCATTTCAAATGTTATTTTTGTTTTCTTAGAAGAATATGCATTCTTAAAAGTTGGAAAGCACCGGTATGCAAGTATTTCTACCACTGGGGTTAGAACCTGATACAACTTTATGAGATTAAGTAAAAAAAATCAGCAGTCTTATCCATGTGGGTTGCTGCCTACTTGCTCTCTAATTAATTCAGGTTCATATGTTTGAAATTATGCACATTCCCTACAATTTTTAACCCTTTACTGAAGTTGGATAAAATACGGTTGCCATTGCCACATCTGTAAAAGATAATAAATGGCCGAGATATTTTGTTCAAAAGAAAATGACCTTCAATTTCCAATATCTTATCTTCCACTTTTTTTAATCTTTCACTCATTTGCACACATCCTTTTATATTAATTTTTACCTCCATCCCTGTTTAGCCTTCACATCCAAATTTAATCTTAAACGACTTTCCCTGAGATGCTCCCAAATTCAGATACAAGAAGGAAATCCTGATTATAAAATTAAAATTCATTTAATTGGATTCCTGCTCATAAGAGCATTTAAATCAGTAAGATTGTTTGTGTGTTATCCATTTGTAAACCTTAACCTTTCTTAAGTTTTCATTTTTTTATTTTTTGATGGGACTGGTCAATGCCGCTTAAGCTCATTCCAAATGGAAAGTATAGTATTCAGAATAAAAGGAGATTAGGCTGAGCCTCAATCTACGCGGAACCATGACACAAAATTACAAAATGATGATATTAAGAAACAGGAGATCTGTTTTTGGCAGCACACGATTATTCGCTTAGGGTCAGATGTTATGTACTTTGTAATAGATGAAGGTATAAAAAAATAATTATTTTCAATGACAATGTTGACAAATGATTTGGCACTGAATTGAATCACGTTTCAAATAAGTAAGCCTATACTTGTAAAAAGTGAAATCACAGGAGATTCAAATTCTTCAATGAATAGAATACTTACTTTAGCCAACTGAAAATACGAACGTTGTTTAAACCTTTCCGAATTATATTCCACTTTCCTTTTTGCCAGTAAATCTTCGAAGTAAGTCTTCGTAAGATAGGTTAAAAAGCACAAAAAATTAAAAAAATTTCTGTTAAAAATTTATAAAAATCAACTCAATTTTTATTGATTTGTTACGACAGAGGAGGGAGCGAAGTACGCAACCTCCTGTACAGACTCTAATCAAAAAAAAAAAGCGACTCGGTACTTATTCAAAAAATTCATCTAAAATTGTCACAAGTATAACATTCGTTTGTCTCCCTTCTCTTCTCAATGAATGAATTCACTCACGTTTTTTCCACCCACTTACTGACCAGTAAATATTAAAAAAAAGCCTACGCAGCCTTGAAATAGAAAGAAAGACTAAAAAAAAAAAAAAAAAAGGAAAAAATCGAGGGAAATAATAAAAAAAAAAAGAAGAACCTGGAATTAATATAAACATTTAGTAGACAACAAAGGTCAAGTCAATTCGAAAAAATGTTGTAAATTACAACGGTTATACCCCTCTCATGGACATAATGCACGTCATATCAAACACAAGTTGAAAATTTTATTAAATCACGTCTAACATCGTTCACATCTTCGACTTGGTACGTGAGTCACTGACGAAAACAAATAAAAAAAAAGAAAAAAAGAAGAAACTGGCAAAATGAACGAAATTTAGTCCAATTAAAATATTTACCCTAAAACACAGAACACCGGTGGAAACGAATACGCCGAAATAAACGTTAAAAATTATAATTATTTTATTTTAAATAAAATAATAAAATAAACAAATGAATAAATTACCACATAGTGGACAAATCTGACGCGTAGATAGGTACGAAAATGTATTTATGGGGTAAAAAAAAAACCATCAAAAAAACAACTTATTTTCTATTTCTTCTATTAAAAATAAAAAAACTAGTGCAGCAAGCCTCGCTAGAAAAAGTAGGTTTTCGAAAGAAAAAATTACGAATTTTGATGGTCACATTTTGTCTGTAAGTTTATATTCGTTAATGGCATGATATGATTGTAAGAAATGTGTTAGCTGCTGAGGAAATATTAGACAATGTAAAATATAAAATAATTTTTTCTTGATAAAATGGAAAATAAATTAAAATGATACAGTATGGTACATCATCATATAATTTAAAATAGAACCGATAAAATATAATAAAGTTATGAAATAAAAAAAAATAAAACATGAACATGTGGTTAATTTTTATAAAATAAACAGTTCATGTAAATTAGAAAAAAAAAGGAAAAAAAGCTTTACTCCTGTTGATCCGCATCAAAATTGGTAGCATACTACGATAAATTTTAATGAACATTTATTTCAAATTTCGTACATATAGTTCCAAAAATTTTGCATTTTATGACCAATATAAAAAAGCAGTACCGGAAGTACCTCCGGCTGATCCATCCAAAAGTTGAAAGTGAACTACAACGAATCAAAATAACTATTTACTCCAAATTTCGTGGCTATTGGTGCAAAATAAAAACAAAAATGGTAGTACCGGAAGTACCGTCCAACCAATCCACACCAAAATCAATTGGTCCGGTCCTTGGCTCAGTAAAAATGTTCGTATTAAATTTCGTGATTGACTTATATATACCTATATATATATATGAATTTGAGTTAATGGTACCAAAATTTTCTTGAAGTCATGAAACAAAAATCGTACCCACTGTGGTATGCCAGGGGGGCCTACTAAGGACTCACTACCCAACAGATTACACATTATTTTTTTATAAACCCACGGCCATGGCTGAAAGACACACGAATTAAATCTCATTTGCAGAGGGAGGCAACTCCAAAATGTTGCCCCCCAACTGGCTCATCCTACCAGAATTTGTGGACCCGATGTCAGCGTGGAACGACTATATTTTTACATCTGTGTACCTCGGAACTCCATAAAAATGTACTTACATGCTGCCATTCTGCTTCAGATTCATATCAGGAACTGCACCACTGAACTATCGCCCATTGCCTTTTAATAAATTAGCACATTTTTCAAAAATAAATAATGTATTGAACCAAGGAAAAAACGATAGAAGTACAAAACTAGTTGCTCACTGAGCTTTAGAAAAATGACTGGCTGTAAGCCAGGTTCTCCCTCCGAGATTTTTAATAAAATAGATAATAGAAAAAATATATTGTACATGGAACACTGTAGAAAATTTGGTGGAGAATTATGAATAAAAGAATATAGGCTGGGTTTTATGATAAGAGAGATGAGTGAGATGAAAAGAAACCAAAAGATGAAACATGAAAAAGACATGTAAAATTTAGTAGATTTGTGAAAATAAGTTTAAAGACAATCGATGTATTGAGAGGTGAATGACTGTGAACATGAGTGAGAGAGAGAGCAAAAATATGTGAGAGAAAGACAGAAGATGAGATAAAGAAAATAGAGAGAAGAATGAGTGTGAAATGAAAGAGAGTGAACATGAAAAAACCACGGCAAAAACTATTTAGACGAATATTATTTTTATTTAAAATTGGCCAAAAAAAAAAAAAATTAATTATTAATTACGAAATTAAAAAAAATAGGGGTGATAGCCTCATGCGTCACCACCCCCAACCCTGGTGGCTAATATCACACTAAGTGTAATAAGTGGATTTTCTAAAGAAAACTTACTTAGAAATATTTGCTCTGAATTTCGAAATTACACCGTTTGAAACCATTAAAAACAAAAATTTACTTGAAGGAAATACCATCTGGTCAATCTGCAAGAAAAATGGTAGAATGTTACAATCAATTATAATAAATATTTGTTTAAAATTAATCATTTTATTACCAGACTAAAAACGAAAAGCAATATCTTTACTGGAAGTACCGTCCAGTCAATCCGCACCAAAACTTATAGTAAGCTGGAATAAGTTATAATAAATATTTGTTTTAAATTTCGTACAAATTGTTCCGAAATTCCGCATTTTATGCCCAATATAAAAACAAAAATAGCGGTACCAGAAGTACTATCCGGTGGATCCATACTAAAATTAGCAGTATGCTACAATAAAATATAATAAATATTTGCTTCAAATTTCGTACATATTGTTCCAAAATTGCGTATTTTCTGACCAATATAAAAAAAAATAGCGGTACTGAAAGTACCATCCGGCCGATCTATGCCAAAATTAGTATCGTACTACAACAAATTATGATAATGGTTCCGAATTTTATGGTTATTGATGCAAAACTGAGCATTTTATAGCCAAAATAATAACAAAAATGGAGGTGCCGGAAGAACCGTTCGGCCAATCCGCACAAAAATTAATAGGTCTGGTCCTTGGGTTAGTATAAATATACGTATTCAATTTCGTGATTATATGATCAAAATTACGACCTGCACCGTGGGAACAAGAAATTGACTTTTTTATATATATATATATGTAAGAATATGTATTCACATTCTTAAAATAACCACAGTTTGTGTCTGTGTTTCGCACTCGCTGATATAGTGAGTTGCAGAGATCTCTCATATATATATTAGATTTGTATTATATTCATCTATTGATGGATTTTAAGTATGGAAAGATGAAAGATGTGTCTACATGATTCTTCATTATTTTCTAAAGAGCTTACATATATATATATATACATAAGAATTTGATTTATTGGTGCCAAAATTTTTCTGAGATCATGAAACGAAAAACATACCCATTTCCCATCCTAGGGGCTAATGCCGCACCAAAAGTAGATTTTCTAAACAAAACCTACTTAAAAAGAAAAGGGTTACAATTCAAACCTCCAGCTATTTCGTTTCTACACTCTACTTTTTGAATGTAAGGTCAACACGAAATTCATCTTTCACACGTTTTTCCGTTTGACTCGAACGACAATTTTTTTGATTTACTTCCAAAAAGTATTGTAATTCTCGAGTCTCATTTCCTCAAACTGAAAGACGTAATTAAAATATTTATTACGAAAGTGAGAGTAATTAAAACGTACCGCATCCAATAGTGACGTATGAATGAAGAAATTATACGCATTGAGAGAGGTCTTAACCGCATTGAACCCCCCACCCACCATTATAACAGATATTTCAATTCGGAATTGCAGAGAAGAGGAGTACACTCAAAGAAATGAAAACAGAATAATCACACGAGTATGACCAATGTGACGTAAACGTGAATTTATAAATAAACAAAAGTGTCATTCAGACGATATTCGTTGTTTTTAATTGCTCCATCTAACGATTTCGATAGGTAGCTGTATGCATACAATACATTTTATACATTTTTTTCTTTTATATATTTGAATGTTACTTTGAATTTGGATGGTAAAAGAGGTACCTGTAAAGTACCTGTTGAAATTTTTATTGAGGTTGTGTACCACGATTAAATAATAGACTAAAAATCGATACGTATAATCGATTTTCATTCGCCCATCGAGTGAATTTATTTCATTCTTTGAGCACCTATACATGTAATGGAGGGCTGATTCTGCTAGTTCCGTTCTTCATGGATAGAATGTTTCAGGGAACAAAATTAATGTCAGATGCATATCCATAAATTCACACATATAGATATAGTAACGTGCAAAATGGAGTAATTTCATTCCCCAAAAACGCTATATGTGTCTGATAGTAACTGCCAATAAAAAGTTATATGAATCAGCCCTCCATCACTATAGTAAACATACAAGCTGTTAATTATTTCCCTGCTATATTATTTTGCCAATTATTCCCTTATATTCGATGCGAATGTGCCACTACCCGCACAGCCACAGACAGGCAAGAAAAAAAATGTTGGTTATCTCGGCAGAAACAACAAATTCTGCAGTGTTACTGATAGAAAAAATCCAGGGCTGGCACAACCCAAAGCGCCAGGGCTTGTCTATATCTATACTAATATATAAAGAGGAAAATTTGGAAAAGTGTATGAGTAATCTCAGAATCTATCAAACTGTTACGATGAAATTTTAAATATACATTCTTCATGAACCTAGGAAGGTTCTAAGTTTGGTTTTATTATTTTTTTACTTTGGAAAACTTATTTATAGAGGAAAACCGGTGAAGGCTGGATTAACAGCGTTGCTTGTACCTATATAAAGTGAACTGAGGAGAAACGTTATACAATACTTATTAGTACCTCATTTAGTGGCCTTTTCCTGATTCTTAAAATTACATCATCAGACATGTTATTTGAGGGGCTGAATTCAAATTTGACGTTAATTTTATTCTTGGACTTATTCTTCAACCCTCATTGTGCTCAAAAAGGGGAATTTTTTTTCAAACTTCATTGTGTAATATATCAGCTAACACTTAGCTCAGGGTTAAGCTGACATCACAGGAAACTAGTAACATGTATACTCAAAGATTTCATTTCTTGATACGAAGTTGGAGAGAGCATACCTACCTATTTCAACTAAGAACCATCCAGAATTTGATCGAATAAAATTTTATCCCTAAATCTGTTATCCTCCTAAATAATATCTATCAAATTCTTTATAAGTAGATTTTTAAAAAATCTACTTTTTTTTTATTATGATGGGGAGGGTGATGAGTGTGTTAATATGAAAACTTTAAAAAATCTTGATATTTTGAATGTGGAGCATTGAAACAATGTAAAAAAATCTTGACTTTGTAAATGGAAATACAATTTTTACAAAATTTTTGTGACTGTATTCTATGCCATTATTGAATACCTGAGCACGATTAAAGAAATAAAATGTGTGCGAATTAATTCGTGGAACTCTAAACAGTTTTTGACAATATACTGTTCTACTTCAAACTGAGAAGAACGCTATATGTGTAACGTATATTTTCGTCTATTTTTAGATACGACGAACATATTTGTCTACATGTTTTTGAATACCAAAAACGTAGGTATTCATCAACAACAAAACATCCTATAACTCTTTATAAACAACCACTAATTTACCCGTATTTGATTTTATGAATATAGATATAATGTCTGTATATTTATGACCTAATTGTGCCTGTCCCTCGAGTATATCACGAGTCAGCACAACCCCATAATAACAATACCCTACCTCACTTAGCCTATCCAATATGTATACTTACATACCCCAAACGAGTATATAAACTCTCAATTCGAAGGAATAAGACACAGTTCCTAGACAGTAACTTCTTAGTACCTAGAACCTCTCTTACAGAGCTACTAGTGAATAGACAGTCTTGTCTAAAGGGTTGTAAACCCATATGTTAAATTTATTATATAATATTAACGTATTAATTGATGTACTGTTGTCGTACAAATTATTATTTTATTAAAAGTGTTACGTAATTCAATCTTGTGTTTTAAATATTATTGAGTCTCTCAAATACGTTAAGGTCCACGATAGTTGTGAATGATAAATTGAATATTTTAATTATTATAGAGGTATTAATGCTTGTCCAGTGTTCAATATCTCGTGTATGGTGTAACACTGAAAGTGGTTCTAATTAGGTACATTACCACCTTTTTTGGTCGTTACAATATGTTATGTGAAAAACAGTAGAAAATTTTTTATCTCAATTGATTCTGCTGGTAGGAGGTACCTATAATAAAGATCTGATGGTTATTCTTCAAAAATTATTTTCTTTTCACAGCACTGGAGAAATAGGTGGAATAATGGGAGTAAAAATTAATTAATTATAATAAAAGGGAATGTGTTGGGGTTGTTCCCCCAAAGTATACGGTAAAATTCCTCTCATTCAACCCCACTTGCTTCCCCCACAGAGTGGAAAAGTTATATGACTGTTTCCAGTTTATTTATTTTGCTTAAAACTGAGTAAAAAGGTGAGAAAAGTAGCTCAGTAAGAAAATATTCTTCACAAATTTTTTTATGAAAAAAGTCTCAACAAAAATTAATCTTAATGTCGTCGTTACAGTGTGATGGGCCCAAAAAATTTAGCTGTGTTCTGTTATAAAATACTCGATATTCTGGGAAGCAGATTTAAATATTCTGTGCCCGGGGACAATATTCTGTGGAGGCCTTGACAAACAATTCATAAGTAACTTTTGTGGAAATGTAGCAACTTAACTATGACGCTAAGGTATCCCAAGTATTTTTGTAACTTTTACTATTATGGTTAGAGTTTTCTCTAATCTTGACAGGTACCAAGGTCTCATCACCTTAATAATAATTTCTCTTTTTTAGTTGCATACTTGTAATTAAAAGAGGGAACTTATTATCATGTTTCTGCCATATCTCAGACAATAGTAGCTTACCTTCTATTGTCTGTGATTTGGCTAAACACGGCTTATTTGACTTCTATATTGGTGTGGGCATATATACTCATTTGTTTTATATCTTACTCATTTTTACATTTGTCACGTTACATTGCAATGCCTATTTGTTCATTCCCATCTACAAATATGACTTTCTGTACATGAAAAATTTCTATGGCTTGTACCTTTATTATAATAAAGGTCCAGGTATGTTTCTCTCTCCTTTTATTATTTTCATAATGTGGTAAATTTGTTTTCATACGTGGGCAAATGAGCAGAGGTGGCCATGTGGCCCACCTAGAGGAGTGTTTTCTTTGGCGGGAGTTTAAAAAATTCAACGTAACTGTTTTTTGTATTCTGTTTTTATGTCAAAATTCCCAAGTTTCATGGGTTAACATGAACCTTACCTCAGACTGGCTATATCCGAGCAAACCAGACTTTTGACCCTTGCCTGGTGTTTATTGTCCAACTTGTGTTTTTGGAACTTGGTGTTGTGGGCACTAAGGAAATTTTGGGAAACCTTGGGTTGTTTGAGTGTGACATTTTATAATAAATGTGCAACCGACCGGGTTTGTTTTGTTGTGGTGTGTTGCCACCCCAGTTGGCATACCACAACTCTGACGTAAATTTTGGTTGTGATTTTTTGCAAATAAAATTTTATGCAAATATTTCTTGATCTCATCATTATCCGCGTAACTCCGCCTATTTTTTAGCAAACAGAAAAAAACTAAAAGCAGTCGCATATTTTACTCCCATGTGGGTGAAGCAACGGAGCTGAGGCTGGGTAAATTTTATCGCATACTTGAAGGAACATCCTCAACACATTGCAGCAATAAAACCTTTTTTGAAATAAATAAGTATTCCTTTTTAACTTCATTATTCAAAATCTCGAACGAAACAAAATTCGTCCTCTGTACCTATTTAATAGCAGTTCAACGAAATAGGATCTTATAAAAATTGGTACACCGAAAAATTCAGTGGTTTAGGATACAGAATAATTAGTGATAAACTAATTTTCCCCCCTTGAATTTTCTAACTGACCAACCGCGCAATAGATGAAAATTATTCAGGATGATTTCACACGTTAACAGAAATAGAATATAATTATGCATTTATATTCTATGTTCGAGTTATAAAATAACGAATCATTTAAAATAAATTCAATAAGTTAGAAAAAAAAAAAAAAAACTCGTTTTATTGATTGAATTATAATTCTCGGATATTTGAATCACCTACAAAGATTTTAATAAACTTAAACTTGACAGGCATACAAATTCCAAACATATTGTATATTATTTAATAAGTAAATTGTAAATAAAAGTTACAGCTGGCATACATTTCGTTTTTTTGGTTTTTTTTTTTTTTTTTTGGATTTACAATGCGAATACGCAGTGATTTTGGCACATTGTCTATGCTGACACATCGTTGTGTGCGTCACATTTTTTAATTTTTTAATTTATTTTTTGTCGCAGGAGAAATATTGTTCACCAAGAGTCGAAGTTCCAAGACCAAATTAAGACGCTGAAATGTGAAGTCGAAACCAAAGATACTGAAAATATGCAATTACGGGGCAAAATCAACGATCTGCAACGTGACATCATGAATAAGACTTGGGGTATAGATAGTAAGTAAATTTTTCCATTAATAGACTACCTCGTGTTCAGAATCATATAAAATGAGGGAAATTTAATGTTTGAATAGTAGGTATCCAATTATTACGAATAGTCACCAACGTTAATACTATTTAACCACAATGCCACAGTAGCAATTGATAAAATTGGTTTGTCATAGATATACAATCATTTCTCATTTATGTTTTTTCAAGTATCGGGCTTGCCCCTTTACAATTATACAATTTAGTCACCAGTGTCCTATCAGTAGTTATTCATGCCCAAAACGTACCCACTTTTAAACCCAATCATATTATTACCTATAGGTACTTCAGTAAATTATAATTATAAACAATCATCCCTGTTCTCTCAGTTATTTGTCCTGTCTGCCAATACGTTGTAATGATATTCAGAATTACTAGGTAATAACATGGGCATAGGCTGAAATTTTTTTAGCAGAAAAGGTAATAGTAAAGGAAAGGCTGGTAATAGTATGCACTTACTGTTATATTGTCAACTCTGCAGCCCCTGAAAATCTCACCTCTTCACATTTTCTTGTGAAATAATATCATTTATTAGCTACAGTTTGTTGTTAGTTTTGAGTTCTGTAACTTGGTTTGTAATTTCACAATTCAACTTTAAAAAAAGAAGTCAAATGTGTACTCTTACCCGCCTAGGTGGGTAGAAATACTCACTTGGGGTTCGAAGAGTAGGTATGCACTTTGAACTAAACCCAAAAAAACACTGAAATTCAAAACAATTATAAAATGTGAAATCAAGTATGAAAAAGTATCATTCTTATAGTAAAATCTGAATATTAACAAAGACTGATAAAAATTTATCTTTCCCATAATTATGCTTTTGAATCTTTACACTACCAATTTCCAGAAAATGTGCATAATAATTCCTTGAATTTTCTTCTAACTCAGAAATCTTCTTCTCGAGCAGGACACTCTTCTTTTCTTTACAAAAGAGCATGTTTTAAATACTGCTATTTTACAATTAGGCTATTTGCGCCTCTTAGATGACTAACCCTTGTTTTATAAAAATGTCTCTAAAAATATACAGTGTAATTTTTTCAAATATTTCTCATGGGTATGTTTTTAGATACTTACACAGTAGATATTATTGACTTTCTGCGGTCAATTTAAAAAAAAAAAAAAACTGTATCTATGTTTGCAACGTCATCACAGAAAATAGTAAAGAAACACCCGAAAACAGATTTTATCATATTGCAACTCACATAGTCAACCTAATATTAAGGTATTTCGTTCAACAGGTCTCTGTATTAGGCTGTTCATTATATATTTGACCTATTTCAGATTGGTGTACCCAAAGAGTAAAAACTGAAGTGCGTACTCTTACCCACCTGCATACTCTTACTAGTTTTTCCCTTATATTGCACATGAAGGATTAAAAGTGAGCTATTATAAACTGCGGGGAAAGTTTGCAGTGGAAGCCAAAGGCGAGTACTGTTATCATGTAAATTGTAATAGCTCACTTTTTATTCAAGTTGCGTTGGCTATTTTACACAACAAATGATCCAAATTTCAAAAATAGTTACTTTTTAAAACTTCTACACTCTTTTCATATTTAGGAAAACTTGCACCAATAATTGAAAATACTAATAAGATGTTATAACACAGTCATACTTGATATGAATCTAAGCATATGGTGATTTATATGTTAAAAACTCGGATGTAATAGTTTTCTTACTGCCCTAGGGAGGTAAAATCTAAGGAGGTAAAAAGTTTTTACAAACTAGGGAGGTATAAAGTTTTTACCTCCCAGTGGGGATTAGAAGATTACTCGTATGAGGAAATAGGCTCGACCTAACGACAAAAGTCATCATCTTTGGTGACCAATATTTGTGCCTTGCATGTTCAACCAAAACAGAATGTTTGTTTGTTTATACTTGTCTATTTTTGCAGATAGACAAGTTACAAATCTCAGTCCATGACAGATCGATAGATAACGATCTCGGTGATGTCACAAACCAATACAAAGATGCATTCTCCATACTTTACCAATGCCATAGCAACCATAAAGTACGATGAATAATCTACACAATACTTATGTAAATATTACATATGTATGTGTGCGTGTAGGGAGTTGGGAATATAAGACCAGAAAATCTTAGGCTAAATCGTCAGTGTTTGCCGAGGTCTTGGCTCCCCTATACCTTTTAATTATTTTGGCATAAACACGCAAATTGTTCTGTTGAACACCTGTTGTTGGTATACTTTTCACGATGTAAGGTATTCTACTCACCCCAAAATTCAATGGATGTTTAATAACAGATTTGTTACCAAAAAAACAGTGATGTTGATAATCACTTTTGAATTATTTGTTGTGAAAATATTTTTTTATTTTTTTTTAAGATCAAATTAAATTTTTTTTCAATAGGCGTAGGTAGGTATATAATATTAAATGAAAAAAATGGAAATCTTTTTTTATAGAGATAAAGGAGGAAGAAAATTCCTCTTTACCCTCCTGGCTACACAAATATGTAAGTAATAATTATGTTCAAGATGTTCTAATGTTACTGTTTATGAAAACAAATGTAACTAATTACTTACATTTATGATTAGAGCGTAGATGCTCCTGCATTTATTAAGTCACATCCTAAGAGGGCAAGAGCTTGGAAATCAAACTGAAGTTTGTTTCATAAGTTAGGGGGCTGGAAAAAAAATTTATTTTCCCAAAGAATCCGAAAATGGAATAAATTCCCAAAATGATGTAATTGCCAAAAAGTTTCCAAAAATTTTCAAAAATTATTATTTTCTATGAAAAACTTTAGAATTGGAGAGAAAATTGAAACTTAAAGTTTTCAGCTGCTATTGTTTATAGGAAACAAAAATTTAAATTGCAGGGAGCTGAATTGATTCTGGGCGTTTATCTTGTTAATGAACGACAGATGATCCTAAGTTATCCAAAAGTGTTTATGGATGGATGAATTTTCATTTCCTTTTCCATTGCGAAGTTAAAGTGATTTGAATACAGAAAATTATGCAAATTTGAAGCAGAAATTGAGTTTTCAGGAAAAGCTTCATAACTTCTGAAATAACGGACCTGGAGTTCTGGAAATGAACTTATTGAATTTCTTATTAAAAAATATGTCATTTTCATACTAAAAACTTGAGAATTTGAGAAAAAATTGAATTTTGAAGTTTTTTTGTGCTATTTTCATTGTTTGAAGATTTTTCTTTTGTTTTTGCCAAATACGGTAATGCCGAAAAATTCACACTCTATTTATGAACACACGTGCAATAAATGTGAACTTGTAAAGCTTCAAACTTTCCTAAGCCTACTCGCAGTCATAATATTGTTTATAAAGTAGGTAAGATTATGACTTCTGAAACTAATTTCTGATGCAATATTATAATCATTGCTTATAGATGTTGTTATTCTTGAAGTTAATAAAATTATTAGGTTAATAAAGGATTGAAAGAAGTTTAGTTTGAATATTTTTGAGTAAGTAGAACTTAAAATTAATATTAAGTAATTATTATACAGAACTATATTTTTATGTCCAGTGGGTAGGTAGGTACCTAAATATCTATAACCTCATTACTTACTAACTTTACTTATAAAATACCAACCGACCTACCTAAACATGATAATTTGATGAATTTTGGCTCTCCATTTCCCAATAGTTTAGACCAGTTCATATTAATCAGTTTGAAAACTAATCTAATTATTTTCTAAAGAAATATAAAGTTATAGGGAGCAACGCTACCAATTCTGTAATTGGGAAATCTGTTTTGTCAGTATCTTACACATTTTATGTAATATATATTTATTTTTTATTTAAAAAATTATTCAACTGTCTAATACAATCTTATGTCCTTTACTGTCACTCTCATTCTCCCTCTAATCAAATTAATCGAATCAGCTCTTCTTACATCGTTGCCAACTTTGCTGTTTTACAGTAAAGTTATCCTAACGAAGTTGACTTAGGCATTACTGGTACCCTATATCCACTTAATTATGGTACCTGTTTTCAGTACCTACTCATATCTGACCAGCCAACATAATTACAGTCACATAGGACTATCCACCAATCCACCTATCTACCTATCTAACTTTTACTAGTATTAATAAAACTCACAATAAATATGTTCGTTTGTTCAGAACTTCAGAACCGTTGAACAAATCAAGATGAAATTTTCAGGATAAACGTATGTTGTTCCAAGAAATGTTTGAAGCCATTGTTCAAGTCTCTAGCCTACATTCAGTGTACCCTAAAGAAATGTTGAAAAAAAAAAAAAAAAAAAAAAAAAACTGTTAAAATAAGGAATGTTGTGGAATACAAAATGACACAAGAAAACGATTTTTCGCTCGAAAAATTCTTTCATCAGTACTTTTTTAAACAAAGGAAAGTTCCTACTAAAAAATTTTTTTGGAACGTTACTATTCACATGACTTATGGGCCCAAATTTTCTTTTTCCGGACCTGACATCAATTTTTCAAAATTAATAATAATTATCTTCATAGGACACATTATTTTTCTATTTTATCACAGCAGATCTACTTAAATGATTTCGAGCTCGATCTTTGTGCAGAATAATTATTTTTCAGCTCTAAATTTATTCCATTTGGAAACTGTGTACAACAACATTGAAATCCTATTCAAATTAAGATGGCTCTGAAATTTTCCAAGAATAATTAAACCACACAAATAAGCGGTTATTCAAAAAGACTTTGTTGAAAATCAGAAAACCATTAAAAGTCATCCCTCGCAGATTATTTTGCAATCAGACATGCGAAGTTATTTTGACAAACCTTGCATAACTTGAAACACTTTGACAGACAGGTAATATCACTTTGACAGATAGAAAAACAAAGAAAAAAAAGCCTTCAGATACGATTTTCTCACAAAACAAAGTTAACGAGAAATTTAAAAAACAATAAAGTCGATATAGTTTTATTTTGATAAATTGAAGATAACGATCCAGAGTCCTCAGGGTAACGTAAACTTACAAAACCTCTGAAAGCTACCTACTTAAGATTTTATACGAAAGCAAAGGCGAAAATAAATTACTGCAATAGCAGCAACAGACATGAATTTTGTTGCTCATGTGTGTAGTCGTGTAATTTTAAATCGAATTAATTAGACTATTACATCTGTTGTTTGCATCGAAAATTCTAGAAAATAAAAAGAAACGTCCATAAAATTCAGACGTGAAAAGAATACCCACAAGTCTATAAGTCATTAGAGCCACATTAACCTCGCATTAATTGGCACACAATCAGAAAGGTCGCAAAAACCATATAGTCAACATTCTATCGATTGTGTGACGTCGAGTCCGAACATGGGCCACGATACAAAAAATGTTTTAACTGCAATTTTTTTTTGCTTTATGACAGTTAAAATGCATCAAAACGGGGTAAATAAAATAAAAATTTACAACTGCCAAAAAATAATAGCAGGAAATGATGCATGAGAAAAATGTTGGAAAAAATTGTGGGTGGACACCAAAAACTTATGCATTTGAATTTTTTTCCGTTAACTGTATGGACATCGAATAGTGCATATTTTTCCGTGTGTTACAACTACTTATTTGAGTTTGTTTATTATTTTGCAGGACTTCATGCTGAACTCGCCGCGTTTCAAACTGAAGCTGATTGTGTAAGAAAGAAATTACATAAAGTTGAAGAGGATCTGGACAGCTACAAGATGAAGAATTCGGAATTAAACGAGCAGTTGTTGAAAACTCTAGGTGAGAAAATTAATTCACCACGAGCAAATAGAGAAAAAAAAAACTAGTTGCCTGTTATATTTTGTTCTGTAAATGTTTAAAACAGTATTCCTCGATTTTTAAGGGGAAAAAAAGGAAAAAAAAAGGCGCGAGTTCCGCTGGAGCATACTCATGGAAGATTGATGCGTACACATAAAACAGTGTGGTTGTGCACGTGCACAATGCATTGCGCATGTACACAACCACACAAATACATGTCATATAACAGACACAAACGAGAGTTACGATTGTAAGGGTTACAGTTAGGAAAATCTGACCATAGTAATTCTCGTTTAGCCCCTACCATACACACTGAGAGCTAAGATATTTACACTTCAAAATGCAAGAAAAATATTCCTTCAACTTATTATTTAGCTACTAGCTGCCTGTGGTGTCAGCTTTGCATCTAACCTAAGATCTCTGAAGTTCAAACATTCGTAACTTTTCCACCAGAGGGGTTAAATAAGCCCCAGTATCCTTGTATCCTTTTTTTTTTTTTTTTGCCCAAAATATTTCACAATACGATAATTTCTAATGGTTTGTGCTCAAACATACCATTAAAAATTATAAATTAAAATTTTTTTTTTTTCACGCCTAAACACTCAGCATTGGTTAAATAAGACATCGATTATTTCGGACAAAAAGGTACTGCTTAGTGTGTCCCCATTCAGTAGTTTCCACTGCATCTATAAGTGTAATAAACATTATGCAGAGTTTTGATGAGGGATGAGTAAATATTTGAGAATTCAAAATTATAATAATTTGCATGATTTTTAAATTAAGTCAAGTTTAAAAAAAATTAGGTTAGTGGGTATGAAAGTAGGTACCTAGGTTGGTACTCATTTTATTGAGTTTGTGTGAAAATTTAGGTCAAGTATAAATATAAAATATGACCAGATACCATAACTGTGAGCTTAGATATAATTTAAGTCATTGTAGCACCAAAATAACTGTTTTAGTCACCAAAAAATAATTTGATACGATAACATTCTCAAATGGAAGTGAGCAGAAATGAGTGTGACTGCTATCTATATTTCATTAATGAAAATTTGGGTTGGTCTAGCAAATATTTCATTTTGTGAGAAATTTATAGTTTTAGGATATTGTATCTCAGTTGGGGATACTGAAACAAAAAAAAAAGTGATTAGTTATCACACCATCTAATTTCTCAATTAAGAGTCATTAAGGTGCCAATTCAGTGTCCTAATGACCATTTTTTAGGGTATTTTTATGGAAAAATACAATACTACTATACATCTTAATATGTATATAATTATACTTTGGTGTCACAATGACCCTTGGTTATGAAGGCGCTACTTGGTACGTCAAGTGTGTTAAATTCACTGTTTATCTTCAAGTCAAATTAAATTTTTTGAATCAAGTGAAATTCTTTGTTTTGTAGCATAGAAAACTGACACCAGACAAGAAACATGATGGAGATTCTTTTGAATTTCTCATAAGTTTATTGTTTAAGATTTTCACAAGATAACTGTGTACTAGGTTGTGACATCCAAAAAAGTCACATGATAAAACAAAACAAAACAACAGAAAGCCAAAAGTAAAAAGGTAAGATACCTGCGTGGCCATGTGTAGGAAAATATGTTTTTAGAAGTGAAATGGGGAAGCACCACAACCAATAAAACACCAAATGAACCAGCAAGACCACTATCCCCCTCCAACCAAATGCCTCTTATTTGAGGCTATCATATTTGTTTCAAACTCCCAAGCAAATGAACAGAATAGAACAAATGGCATAAAAATAAAGTTTATATTACTGTGCTGCAGTCTACAAACGTAGAAATGGCCTTGAAGTGATGCAATCTTTTGTGGGTGTGGTCCAGCATAAATTTTAAGTTGAATCCACTGAAGAAGCCCCGCTGATAGACAATCAATCAGCCTGAGACAGGAAGAGTTGAAAAAATCACTAAAAACAACAAATTTAAGAATTTGCTCAAATTGCTCTGCCTGGCAGCTAATGTAGTATCACACACAATTGTGGCTTGTGAGGCCAAGGAAAACTAAATTTTAATTCTGATGATATATATAATTGTTGCCACTGATCGATGTAATTAGACTGATATTAAAAAAAACACAATTTAACGTTTGATAAATATTTCATCGGACCTTTGCGACATTTAAAAAACAAATTAATAAGATTTTATAAGAAATAGTCTGATTTCAAAAGAGCACATTCAGAGTAAAGACTCCTACACAACATGATTTTAGAACCAGACAATAACTAACTAGCTTAACAAAGTAGGCAACTAAAAATGGTCTAGATCGATTATCTGAATTACCATCACATCGAACTGCATCGTTTCGTACATTATACGATATATTTTACAGCCAAATACCTGAAATAAAAAGCGATTCTGTTGACTGCTGCAAGCAAGCATTATATATGTATATGTAAGAAGCAGAAAATCAAAGTTAGGTTACAAATTTAAAATATAAGTAGTTGAGCAATTCAAACTACGGGCAAAACAAAAATAATATGAAGAGCAAGGCTAAATTCAGAGCAAAGACAAGCATAGACATGCAAAACTAAGTACTTATGAATAAGCAAATGATGTGAAAAGAAACATAATGAATTACCTACATATATAAAAGTAGTGTGGTGAAATAAAAAAAAAGAGTATAAAAATTAAATTAAAAATGACAAAAGGTGTGAGAGAGAGAGTGAGAGAGAGCGAGAGAGAGAGAGAGAGGGAGAGAGAATAAAATTAAGGTTGGTCATCTCAAGGTACCTACCCGAAGTTTGTGATTTTCTAAAACGTTTGGCTCTGCAGCCTAATTTTGTAACTTTAGTATTAAATTTTAATTAAAATTTTGTTGTTTTTTTCATTATAAAAACTGGCTTCAGTTTCAAAAATAAATATGTGATACTAGGCATTTGCTAGCTAGGTTCAAGCTGAAGTATAGACCTCTGACCAATACATTATGAGTTCGAATCTGTTTGAATGCACAGCACACAAGACCAAAGAAAAAGCATCTTTATGTTAGAACTGACCAAAAGATAGCCTGCATAAGCATAAGTAATATAGTTCTAAAATAATTTTATAATCAATGTATGCTATATTTCAGAAAACGAAGACGACGTAAAGAAAGTGTCGACTCTGCAAAATGAAATTGAAAAGCTGAAATTCCAAGTACACGAACAAAAAGGCGAGCTAGATAAGTTACGACGTGAGAAATTAGAACTTCAAGCCAAACTCCTCGAAATAGAAACGGATAAAAGAGAAAAAATTAAAACGTTGGAGATCGTAAGTAGGCCTAAACTACAATACCTAGCATAAAGTAATGTACTGTTAACTCACTGTCTCGCACTGTCTGATATATGTTGAATGAGCTGTTAATTAGATCTAATTCATTTTTTTGTTATTTTCATGCCGATAGGCTTTAGACGAAACGCTTAAGCAAAAGCAAAAGTTACAAATTCGATTTGAAGAAGAATACGAAAAACTGAGAACAGTTAACAGTGACAGGGAACAACAGCTGGTCAACGATTTCGAATGGAAATTACGAGAAGTAGAATTGACCTGCAAACGAAAGTTGGAGGAAAAAGATAAAAGTAACGAAGAGAAAATGAAACAAATAAAAGAACGACTAGAAAGTGATATTGCTCAATTGAAGAATCAGTTAAAAGAGGTAGGTTAAGACTGTAATTAATTTTATTCTATGAGACTCTTTATTAGGTAATAGAAATAATAAAATTATTGAAAAAAACAATGAGATAAATGAACGTAGAATTAAATTTTTTCAGAAGATAAGTCTATAAGGTGAACAGTGACGTCCAAAAAGAATTTTTCAGGAGGGCTGAATGTGTTTAAATTCATGATAGGTACTCGAATCTACTGACGACTCTCAAAATTTTCCGATTTGCCAACTACTTAATTTTTGAGACTGGGGGACTGACTCACCCCCTCATCTCCTGGTCGAGACGTCTTCTATGGTAAATAGATTGTACAAAATATAGGTTACACTTTCTCACAAAGCTGTTTAAAAGTATTGTGCTTCAAAAATTGATTTCTTCTAAACCTAATTTAAAATTTTATTACTGACTGCTTTTACCCAACCAAAATTATTTAAATAGGTATACCTAATTCACAATCACAACTTATTTTTGTATAGCCTAGATAGTTCAATTATACAAGGTGTTTGAGAAGTGGACATCAAAATTTTTGCTGGTGGTAGAGCATGTTAAAGGCTACAGCTTACTTTTCAAATTTAGAAGTAAAAATTTAAAATGTTGCTAACTACCTATACTCTAATGGGCCCTTCCAATGAGTTATTGGAAAAAGTTAAGTAATGACCACAATATTATACGCAGTAGAACTCGCTTATTAAACTCATATGGATAAAGACAGATTGGCTGTATCTACATGTATATTAAAAACAATTTGTTTATAGTTCTCAACAATTTGCTTTATGTATCTTCTCCAATTTCTACAAATTTATATTTTTTATGCTTAAAACTCCTAAATTAAGAACAAATTTTGATCAAAAAATAAAAAAAGTTATAATGGGCACATCTTTTGTAGAAAGTTTTTCAAAAACAGATTGCTTTAAAAAATTGTTATATTTTTTTTAGTTATAAGGAGTCTTGATAGGCTAATTGATATTTTTTAATGAGCCACTTTTTTCAAGAAGGAACCAAACTTGTCTGAAAAGTACCTTTTGTTATTCTAAATGATAGTTTATACTTACTGTTTTATTCTCTTTGACCCAACACCTAATGTGAAGAGTAAAATTGTGCTATGGTTTGTGTAGTTTATCTTGATTTATTCTCTAAAAGTTCAAATTTCCCTAATTTACAGAATACAAATTAGGATGAGTACGTAAAGTATATTTAATTTTTAAATTGTCCTTAATGCGACATTCTAATGTGTCGTCTGAAAAAAGGCGAGTAAAGATCATAATATTACGGGTGAAAAAGATGGATAAAATACGTTTTTTCATAAAGGTTTAGTACTTTTCGTCTATCTTTATTAGTTTTTGAGTTATTTCAATACCCAAGAAGGAAAAAAATTTCAATTCTTCTTGAAAATTATCATTTTCCTTCATTATCTTCAACTTTTTCAAAAGCAGTTCGGCATGAAACTACTATAACGTGTGACTTGACCTACTTTTACTACCACCAGGAGTTTTGATGTCCACTCCTGAAACACCCTATATTCCGAAGATGATGTTACTGAAGTACCCAGAAATTTTATTAAAAACATTTCTGTTGTAAAAAAAATGTTTGTAGTTAAAACTGAAAATATCATTGTAGTTCATTTAAATACCTGAAGAAAAATAGGTAAGCTACTAGGCTCAATACGAATTACCAACACTGGTTTTGTTTTAGGTAGAAAAAATTAAATCTTACGTAGCAGAAGTGAATCAGTTACGCGGACTGACGCAGGAACAAGAGCGATCCCTCAAAATGGCGATGAAGGCATCCGAGCAGTCTCAATTTAACGAACGAAGCCTAAACGAAGAATTAGAGAAGATACGTTCGACGTTAGAAAAGGAGAGGAATCATTTAGCAACTGTACAAGTAAGAGAAGTACAAATTAAATATCTATAGATACACCTATCTTGCGGTACCTGCACTCATCTATTTATTAATTGATCTTGTGAAATAAGGATTCAGATTGAATACATTCAGGTCTTGTTCGTTTGAAAATAATTTCTTACAACGAATAAGGACAGAGAAAGAAAACCTTAATTTTTCTCTCTATAATGAAAAAGATCAGCGATTTTATGCAAATTAAAAAACACAATCTAGTGAGCAGATGTGGTAAAAACTATTATGATAGGTGTAGAATATCTTGTTGTGAAAAGATGTTCTCACCAGAAGGTAGTCAACAGGTATTGCGTGTTCTTCCACTTCATATGTAAACATACGGGTAAGCCTAAACCTTGGCAAACACTGGCGATTTTAGAGCCAATTCGAATGGTTTATATACAGGCTTATTTACACGCTCACAGACACACATACATAATAATTACATATGTTTGTGTGAACAGATCGTGCGTCATTTCTTGTGGTGATAAGAAATGAGAGACTAGTTTGTGTACGGAATTGTGACATCTCCATCATTGTTGAGATTGGTCACAGTTCAGTACTTGTACATTACTTGCATGTATGTGCAAGTAATTATGATCGAACTTGATTTTTGTTTTTGGTTTTACGTCATAGAGACAAATATTTGCTAGCCTTGTGGCGGCGACTGTTGTCAAGGGGTCCAAGCCCATTTACCTCATACGAGTTGAGTCCCCACAATAGGTATTGCAATAGGAATACATTCAATATTCAGATTAAGAGTAACAATTATTCTGCCATGTTTTACATTTAACTAATACTTATATAAAAAAAAACAATTTCTACATATGCATTTAACGTCCACTCCCTGCTGGGCCTTTCAAAGAGCTATTTGTGTTTTTAATTTATAGCTAAAAGAGATACAGTACCTCTGGGTGATTTGGTGGTGATGTGATGGATGTCCTACTATATATAAAAAAAGACGAGAGTTAGTCAAAAATAGCATAGAACAATTTAGGCAGATGGGTACAGTCTATGATGTTGGTCAAAACAGAAAACATGACAGACAGAAAATTCAAAAAAAATTTTTTTTATAATACATGATCAGAAAGGCAAAAAAGCAGTGTCATTTGTGAATTTGCTAACTTTAAAGCAAAGTGATTTCTCCCAATTTAGAATTATAATTTTTTAGAAAACTTTGCCACTTACATTGTGATTCAAACCTACAACCTTTACATTAGATGGCAGGCTTTTTAACCACTAAGCTACCCAAGCTAATTGAGGAAAGGCAGTCAGTGTAACTATATATCTGTTTATTTTGATTATGTTTTTCTCATTAAAATTGCTTATTAATTATTTCGTTGCTTTCTGATCATTAATTATAAAAAATATCTTCTTCAACAAAGTTTGAAAATGAGTTTACATGACTTGGGAATTGCTCACTCGCTACGCTCATTTTGTAAACTTGCCGTCGCATGTAATTCATCACTTTCAAACCTTGGTGTGTAATATACTATTCTCAACATTTAGTCTGTAAATACTTGGCTCGATCCAAGCTATGAAGTTATATGTATAATAATAAATATTGAAAAAGTTTGTATATCAGCATGAAAATCGATGATACCAGGCTTCGACTATTTTGTCATTAGAGTCCTCCAATCTGTTAGAAAAAGGTAAACATATTTCCAAAGTAGGCTACAGGATACAAAATTTTTGTTAACATGATGTATTAACCTGATTATTTAACCTTATTTTCTTTCCTCTTAGCCTGTAAGATCCAGAGATATACAGCTAAGGAGATCACCAACGAGTTAATCAGAAACAGGTCAAACATGTAGGGTTGCTGATCAAGATATTTGTTATTACAGATGCGTCGCGTGGCTCTAATGATGTA
This sequence comes from Ericerus pela, assembly GCA_011428145.1. Classification (NCBI taxonomy): domain Eukaryota; kingdom Metazoa; phylum Arthropoda; class Insecta; order Hemiptera; family Coccidae; genus Ericerus; species Ericerus pela. The sequence continues at coordinate 2,204,055 of WOFM01000265.1, read as the reverse complement.
AAAAAAAGGTATCTCCAGTAAATTCAATAATAAATTGAACAAATTGTGCGCAGCTTTAGATGTGCAGAATGTAAAACTCTGATAGCTTTGTTTTCATCTTTGACATATTTTTGTACCACAGCGTGTATAGGGAATTGGACATCTCTTTAGCTGTATGTCTCTGGTCTGATCTGAATTCTCTTCCAAGCACGGATAAGGGGCAACTTTGATTCTACGCACGACTGGCCAAAAGTGGCATTTCCAGGATTTTATAAAGGAGGAAAAACCTAATTTCAATTTTTATGTTTCTCTAAATTTTCTGTACATACAAATATTATTTTACGTCTACAGAATTACTGCTCTAATGTCTCGAAAGAAAATTTTCGAAAGTTTCTATAGCCTACCAGCAAGGAATCTCCTCATTCGCCTTACAAACGTGCTGAGGACGCATCTATTTGAAATTCCTAGACCAGAACCAAAAACTGACGAACTCTTTCGATACCATAAGTATATTATACCAAAATAATAATATACAAACAATTTTCTTGACCGAAGGGAGCATCGCTCCCAGTGGCTCCTCCCGTGGGATCAGCCATTGCTAAAGGACATAGTTCGCTACGATGGTACCAAGTAAAGAGTTCATATTGACCTTCGGATAGACAGATTTTCGATTTAATGCCACGAAAAATTTATTATTTTCTCGTTCTGAAAAGCTAATAAGCAGTAAAATTGAATGAGTAAAATGGAACATTAGGTATCTATTTCTTCTATGATACGTATACGTCATATAGGTACCTAGAAGACAATCATGATCTTTTGAATATGCAACTTGAATGACTTGCACGTAATCAATCTGTGGTATGACTATTGGAATTAGAGATTTTGTTTAGGTATTTTATCAACTCCAAAAGCACCCTGAACAAAGCGTCTTCAATGTAAACAAAGAATTTCTGAGTTACGGTACTCTTCCTCTTTCAGGGTATTCATAGCCGAGAAATCGCCGAAAAAGACAGAAAATATTCTTTCAGAATGGAACAGCAAAAAAATGAATTAAATTCGCAGGTAAGCTAAAATTTTGGCAATTTGACGAATACCGCTCACATAGGTAGGTAACGTATTTCAGCTGAAGTAAAAAATTCTCCCTTTTTTCTTTTGTAAGTGGGAAGATAAAGTTCGACGAGAAACGATAAGACTGAAATTAGATTTAGAGAAAACGCACAAGGAAGAAAAGCGCACCATACAAGATGAGGCTAAAGTGAAATCTGAGCAGCAACTCAAAGAAAACAATGAAATATGGGAGAAAAAGCTGTTAGATAGCAAAAAAGAGGTAGGTATAAGGAACCATTAGGTAGTAGGTGTTTTCTTAATGAAAACCTAAATAAGTAGATAATAATTAATTAAAATAAATTGTGCCTAACTGTTTGGATACCTGATTTTTAGTTGGAAATTCTTGAGAAGACGTTAGAGGAAAAGGAGGAGTCGTATCGAAGAGAATTATTACGGCTGCAAACAAATTCGGATCGTGATATGCTAGAATTAAGACGAAAATTAGACAAAATGGATTTGTCATACCAGGAACAGTTGGAGAGGGAACAAGAAAAACATGAGCAAGAAATGGGTATGTAAACTTTGATATTTTATGAGGTACAGTTAGTAAAACTTTTCTATCGGATCAATCCACAAAAAAAGTCCAAAGAACATGCCTAAAATGAGTTTTCCTTTCGCTTTTGTGTTTATCACTATCCTCTCAAATTTTTTGCAATTTTTCATCTTTTGGAAAAAATATTAATTGACATTTATGAAACATGATCAACATCGATAGAAAATTTGAACATTCAGCTTTTATTTCCAAGTCTTTACAATCCTGTAAATTGATTTATTTAATTTTAGGAATTTTTTATTTTCATGAATTTTTTATTTTCATTAATTCAAAATTTATAGGATGAACCTGTTATGGGATAGAAATTATTTATGTTTTAGATAGCAAATAATAGAATCAGAATGTTGTAAATGGCATTTGTAACCTTTGTGAAAAAGAATCTATGAAATAATTTTATTTGAATAATGATCTCAAGCATTAAAACATGATAAATAATGCAATGGAAAGATTATGCGCTCAGGGGGTGGTAAACTGTTCTTTTTTCAATTCGAATTTTTGTTCGAGCCTAATGAAGCTTTTAAAAAAATCTTTGAGTAGGGGTAGATAAAGTAGGAAATAACACGTGAGGAGCAAAACTTTTTTTTTCAGGGCAAGGTCGCACAACAAATTTCAAAAGAGAGAAGCAGTATGTGGTGGTAAGCTGGCAAATATGTACCGTTCTATCATAGGCTGACAAAATAAGGAGAAAAAATTTATTTAAATTGTCAAAAGAGGAGGCAATGGAAATTTGTTCTATACACTGTCATCATAAGCATGAAGAATGTAGTTAACATGATAGTATTAATAACACAAGCAGAACTGCCTCCTTTCTGAAAATATGCAACTAAAGCCTAAAGCTGCAATTTGAACAAACACAAACAGAGCTTATGTATGTTCTCAGAAATTTAATGAATAAAATTAATTTTTATAACTCTAATTTTGATGTTTTGTATAAATTTTCAGGTACCCAATATTTGGAAAAGGTTGTACCCGATATTAGGAAAGAGAAAAACCCCATCTTGGGAGCATCTTTTGCAGTCATTATTTTCAATCATATGACAAAAAAATTAATGTAAAATAAATGACTGGTTCCATTGACTTCTTAATGTTACCAACAATATTTAACATCGAAGACCAATGATCCTGATTCCTCCATATATTTTAATTTAAATTGATTTTTCAAATTTATATACCATATTGTTTTAAGGTTATGTACCTCATATTTGGTATATTCACCCTATATATTTGCCTTTCTCAGAAAAAAAGGGGGAAAAAATAAAAAATAAAAAAAAATTTTAACCAAACAGATACTGTTTCTGAGTACTTACCTAAGTGTTAATTATTATTATTACTATGAGATGAAAAAGTGTTGATGAAAATTTGAATTTGATTACCTTTCGTATCGTGTCAAACATGTTATCTATTTACCTATACCTATGCAAAGAGATAAAATTTATACCTCAATATTCAGTAGTATTTAAATTGACCATAAATTTCAGAGGCCTTACGCGAAGAATACGAAAAAAGAATTCAACAAAGTGAGCAAAATTGGTCGCAACAGATCTCATCTACGCGAGCAACCTTGGAACTAGTCAAGGAACAACTTCAACGAGAAAATGAAATGAAGTCGGAAGATCTCAAAGAAAGATACATGCAGCAATTAGGTGAGTCTGTATGTAACACAAGCGCTGAAGCGCCGCTCCGCGGCGTTTTGGCTTGTACTAACCTGGCAACACTGATAAATTCGTTATTAGGATGGAAACAAGGAAACATTAATTTGTAGTTAGCGCATGCACCTTGAATTTTGTCTGAATAATTTTCGTTGAATTTTGTCTTAATAATTTATCGTCCATTTTTTTCTTAAAAAATCTGATTTTATACACCATCCTCACTTTCGGAGACTGATGGTATGTATAACTGTTCATATATATTCTCGTTACAGAAGAACAATACGAAAAACTGCAGCAAGAAAAGGCAGAGGTTATGAGCGATTTAAAAGAAAAATACAGCAACGAAATGAACGAACTTCAAAATAGATTAAACGAGGAATTAAAAGTACAAAAATTTAAAGAAAATGAGGTACTTAAACCACTACCTAGAACACAACGTATTCTAAAACAAAAATAAAATCGACACGCGAACCATAATTAATTTTAAATTGTAAAATTAATTATTGCAGCTGGAAGAATTAGTTAGAAAGTTACAAGAAGAATTACAGGAAAAGTTACAAAACGAAACCAAATTGCACGAAAATGTGGACTCGATGCGAGAAACCATTGTAAATTTGCAAGAAAAAATTTCCAATTACGAATCTCTAAATGCTCAAAGTGATACCGTGTTAAAGTAATAATTTCTTTTTTTTTTTTTTTTTTTTTGTATCTTTTCTCAAAATTTAGGAATATTTTTTTCAATATTTTAAGCAGCAAAAATGTACAATAAAAGTGAATTGTTTTTTCATTTTTCAAGAAAACGTGAAGCTGAATATACAGCAGCAGTAGCTCAAATAAAAGAACGTTACGAAAACGAATTGAAAGACTGGCATTCGAAGCTATTATTAGCACAAACTGAACTACCAAGTGATAATACGTAAGTCTGCTATTGAGCCCACACGCGAAAAAATTCAACCAATCGTAAATCTTTCTTGATTTCTGCGTCTTATTGAATAATTTTTTTTTTTTCAACTGTTCTTTAGTAATGATCCTAATGATGTTCCTTGCCGAGCTGAAACAAGCCATAGTAATAGTCCAAGTAACAATACCATTAACCAACAACCATCCAAGTCTTCTCGTCGAAAAAATCGAGGCAAACATAGAAACCAAAAAAATTTACAGAATCATCAACGTTTGATGAAACAATTTTCTTCATCGTCTTTGTGAAAAGATAATTATATTGTTTTATGTTTTAAGTATTAAGGTTAATCTGTGTAATTCAAAAATGACAAACAGATACCTACCATATAACTAATAAGAATTTTTTTCTACTGTTAATTGTTTGTTTGTTCGTTTAAATTAACTTAAGCTTACAGGATTACTTTTATATTTTTCATATTTTCAATTTAAAAAATCATGGATTGGTGTAGTCATGAGGGTTGGTAAAATTGATTACAAGTACATTTGAAAACTGTTGGAAGGAAAATTTGTAACTGATGAGAATTTTTTTTTTTTTTTCAGTGTAGGTATATAGTATATATCTACATTGTTTCAAAATCATGAAGGGTTATAGGAGTTCAGGAAGAAACAGACAGGGCAAAGCCTCTCAAAAATGTAATTAGCTCCCAGAAATGGAGGGAGGAAAAATATCAAAATCCAACTATTGTACACAAAATCATGTTTCAAATAAACATTAAAATTATATATCTAATATTAAAGATGCACAAGATAAAGGCGGCAATGCCGCACTCTCAAAAAGTCATGTTAACAGCACTATTGAAGGAAAAATGAAATCACTCATATCTGCAGTGTAATCAACAGATTTTCTGTTAAAGTTTTTGTGACAAGAACCACTGGTCCCCCTTGCATTTTATATTAAAATGAATTTTTTGTTTGATGATAAGCTTAAAAATAATTAATTTGAATTCAGATGTTACTTATTGTGGGAGTGAATTGTTCTATTTCCTACAACTTATGAAATGATTAGAAAATTTTGGGTAGATTGCGATAGTATTTAATTCCTCTGATTCGATAGTCATTATTTAATTTTAAAAAATGCGAAAAAATAAAAAATTCAAATGAGCTAATGTGGCCAACATTCGTAGTGGCCAAGATGCTGCACCAATATTTAAATTACTCGTTTCAGAATGATATTTAATTGATTAAATTTAATGAATAATTGAAAAAGGTATCATCTTATATAATTTTTTTTTTTTTTTATTCAAATGTTTGGGGAAAACATTATAAAAACATATTGTGATCTGAGGGACTGAAGAATATCTTTAAAAAACAATTCAAACTGATTTTATTCTTTTTTCAAAAGCCACGAAAAATGATTCTGTGCGGTTGTTCTTTAATTTTAATAGGTTTTTTCTAGAAATTTTAACAATTTTGAATTTGACTTTTTTTTTTTTTAAGTATATGCAAATTTCTATTAGCCATTTTAGCCGCCATTATGCGGCATCTTACCAACCCCATCTAGTAAGATGGCCAAAATTTGAGTTTTAGTTTTTTTATTACTTAGTTATTTTTGAATAAACATTTAACTGAATGACAGCAAATGATGCATAAAACTTTGAAGTACATAATATGTGCTAAAAATGCAGTTTCTTTACAGCTCTCCTATCCAAATTGATCTCAAGTATATAAAAATGTGCGGCATCTTCCCCTTCTTTGCCTTACTCTTCAGATTTTTTGATGAAACTGCGTCTATGTGGAGGCGATGGAGTTTCTAATATCCACTTAGCTCCCTTAGGTTCGTTCATTTTGACAGTAACGACCTCTCAGATTTGTGCTAATCTCTTGGGAATTGTAACTTGTTTTTCTTGCCATTCTGTCTGCATTTTACAATAACCTAAAATCTCTCTCAAGTTTACGTGCTATGGCATTACCATTAATCCATTTTTGATTATTATTTTTTATTGGACCATCAAGGCTCAGTTGTACCAACTTTTAAATGTGAAATAAACTGGATTTCACTAATAAGATGCATGGTAAAATAAACCCTACTCACCGGCGGTTTAACTATTTGGTATAACCAGCACTAATAGTGGTACTATTGATCGTTCAGAATTAATCATATTCACGTATCTCACCTACAACATTCTAATAGAGCATCACATTTCAAAGTTTAGTTGAGCTAGCCTAATAATCTCTTTTATATCAATAAAAAATGAATACCTACTTGAATCAGAAATGACTATTACAATCTTATACCAATTATTTATTATTTATTTTTAATGGGTTTTAGCTACTTGGCCATTTTATCCATCAGCTAGACCCTATAGAAACGAAATAATTATATCCTCTAGCCGATAGAGGATATGTTTCGTTGTCGAAGTGGGGGAAGGAGGATGGTCTGGATCTGGTGGCCAAAAGTATATAATATCTATGGCATGAATTTTTCGATCGCATGCTGGAACACTAACAGAACCATACCGAATACATCGCCATTTTGGGACAGGATTACAGACAATATTGATGTAGGTAAAATTTTCATTTCTTCAAACATAATAAAATTTATGCAGTTAAGTATAACTTTTCAAGATAAGAAATAAACCCAAACGAGTAATAAGTTACATTTTCGATCCTAGTGTTCATGTTCCAGCTCATTAAATATTCTGAAAGTTGAAAAAATATCGTAGCAGTTCGAGGTGAGAAATTGAGATTCTGAATGAATTTAAGTCACTTCAGAAATGATTTAAATAATTGTATGAACACTATTATACCAATTTTAGAAATTGATATATAACAAACCAATCTAAACGTTCACCATCCTAAGCCACTGGAGGGAAAAAAAAAGTTAGCCGGAAAATTCAAGGCTTAGTATCAATAAAATGTCTACCTAGTATTTTAAACGTCAGTCACTTCTTCAGTACCTACCCACCCATCAACTGATCTCAAAATAAGAAATACGAGAACTTTCTTCACGGCCATCATCTTCAATTGAATTGAAATTCATTAAAAAATTTCAAAATATAAGAAACATTTGAGAGGTACCTAAGTTATAGCCTATAAAGTGTCCCATTACGCTTTACCAATACAGTGAGCATTGAGAAAATCTGTAGAACTTATCCAAATATATGAAAAATCGAATATGCAATAACGTCATAACTAGACCAAAAATTCATGAAAACGTTTTCTCGAAATAAACAAAATTTTTGGGGATCAGCACGGAGCCATTACACGATTAAATATTAAGAAAATTAGACGAATCCAGCGGTTAAATATTCCATAACACAACAATTAAATTTTTTAGAATGAATTTTAATTTAAACGGAGAAAAATTTTTGGACTGCATATTTGTAATAGGATGCTCAAAAAATTATACAAAGTTAATATCAAAACGATAAATTTTTGAGAACTTTTTACTTTTTTTTCAACATGGGTTTGTCCAGCAACTGTTCAACTTGATGAGACACCTTGAAGAATTATTGGCTGAAAACGAAGGGTCAAGAAAAATCAATGATAACAATGTTATAAAAAAGAAACGACGTAGAACGCTTTAACGGGCATTGAATAATTTAAACTTGGAAAAACTTAAATGACATATTCTATTTTACGAAACATTCTGCATGATAAGGTCGATGGTGCAACTTAATCATTTTCACCATTATTTCCAATTCTCATTAGTAAATTACCAACATGAGATAAAACACTAGATTTGACAAGAAAAAAAAAAAAACGAACAAAATCATAATGCTTAACATGCTTTAATGACATATTTTCATACATAATGATAAAAAAATAAAATAAAAATGCCACCGTTTAACCATATAACTCGATATCTTAAAGAGTAATTGCAAAAAATGGAAAACAATAAATTAAATAAAATTTTTTTGAGGTAAACGCTTTTATTTAATCTATGCGGTAAAAAAGAAATAGTTCCCTAAAAATGAGAAAATAAAATTATTATTTTTATTTTGTTTGCATCATCCAGAAATTGTATCAAATAAAAACGTGGGGCGAACAAGCATGTAAGAATTAATCAATGTATCCAAATTTATCCTTACTACTCCATGTCAACTCAGTTCAACCTGGGAGTGGGAGGTCTTTTTCAGAATATCCGTCACATGCTTTTATTTGATGCCATCTCTGAATGATACAAACAAAAAAAAAAATTATTTTACTTTCTCATTTTCAGGGAGCTATTTCCCTTTAACCACATTAATTAAATAAAAGGGTTTACCTAAAAAAAAATTTTATTAATTTTATTTTATACTTTTTAGTGCGTGATTTTCTTCAGTTGAAACACCATTTTTCATTGGATATAAAAATCTTACAGTACCTACAGTGATATAAACATGGCAATAAGAATCTGGATAAAAATCTAGCAGACATATAAAGAATAAAAAACAAAATTATAAGGTCCTAGGACATGAGGCAGAAGTGAAACTTCTATTAATGAGCCCTTCGTATTGAAAATGTATTTGCAAAATGTGAAAAAAGTAAAAGAAAAATTCCCGAACATTTTTTACTTTTTTCTCTCTTTGTGAACTGTGGGAAAACCCAACAGACAACTCACACCACACCAATTAATATGAAATTAGGGAACTTTAAAAAACAAGTATTGTGATTTAGTACACAACAAAATATGAAAAGTCTAAATTTGGCCTTATTTAGAAGCTCCTGAGGGTCGAAGAATGAATCAAATTTGAAATCAGCACCTAAAAAAAACAAACCCAAATGATGTATCACAAAATAAAATATTAGAAGTCAAAATATGACCCTTATTGAAGCCCCTGGGGGTTGAGGAATGAGTCAAATGAAAAAATGAATACCAAATTCGAAATCGTCACCCCAATAAACATAACCACTGATTTATCACACAATACAATATGTATATTCAAAATTTGGGCCCCTTTTGAAGCTCCCGAGGGTTGCAAAATGGATCCAATGAAAAAATGAGCGCCAAATTCGAAGTCAGGGTCTCAAAAAACGTACCCACCCGATGATGTATCACAGAATACAATAGGTAAATTCAAAACTTTTTTCCCCTTTTGAGGCTCTTAGGGGTCGAGAAATGGATGAAATGAAAAAATGAAAGCCGAATTCGAAATCAGCGCCCCAAATACCAATCGTCAGTTACCTCAGTTCCTCGGTATCTTGCATTTAGTAAAAATAAGTAACTAAGGCCTGTAGCAGACTTGCAAGAGTACACTACTCAATTAGCACCACAGAAATAGAAGAACACTAGAGCGTTCATGATATGAAAATAACCGAGCAAACGTGTAAAAAAGAGACAGAGTATCAGATGACTAATGCTATCCTTGTCTCTCTCATTATATTCGAGTTCGCTCTAATTTGTACTTAAGAACTGGTCAAGTGACTGAAAAAGTTTAAATTTTTTAGAACGAAAAAGGGGAAAAATCAGTTCTTGTAATAAATATATTGCTAATTTCCACCAAACTGAAGATCTGTGGTACTTAATGGTTTTAATTATTTAGCATTTTGACTACTTACAATTCAAAATATTCAATATAGTAGTACTGAATATTTCATGAAAATGGATGGAGTTGCAAATAAAGATTAGTTCTGAACTTTAGTTAAAAAAAAGATTCGCCGTGAATATTTTTATGAGTTTCACGTATATTAGAGATTTGGAGAAGATACATCCCTCTTTTCGCTGCATGGTTTCAATGATTAAAAAGAATGTACTACTGTAAGGATAAGAAAAAATATTTTAATAGGTATGTGTAACGAATATGTTCGTCATATTTTAATATTGACGTACATATTTCATTCACAGAAAAATACGTTTTTCTTACTAAGCAAATTCTTTCACTAACATGTACTGTCAACTGGCGAAAGTACCGTTACTTCCTGCCAACGACCACTACACGTTTTTAAAAGAATATTCGAACACCTGAACATTCTGGTAGTCGAATATTCTCGAAATAATTAAATACCTAAATCAGCAAATCCCTACTTCATTCACAATACCATAGAAAACCATATACCTTGACAGGTATATAAACTCTGGTTTTCAGTAAATTAATTGTATTGTATTGCATTGTATTGTATTGTGTCGAACTTTATTGTATCATATGTATTGTGTATAAATACCTGGTCAGTCTTAAACTGTACCAACAATATTCTTCCAGTCTTTGACTGTGAAGAATACTTGTAATTTTAATATTGTGTTTTAAAAGTAAAGTCATAAAAATTATTGTGTTTTTAATTTTAACTAAAGTCTCTCATATAAGTTAAGGTCCACAATAGTCGTGGATAGTAAATTCAATTTATTAAAATAATTCTCGAGTACGATAATATTCCTGTGAATATTATTGTATCTCGAAGGAAGTGTAATCGCCCCAAAAGAGGTTAGTTTCCAGTACTAAGCAACCTCTTTTGGCCGTTACATTGTTGGCGCCCAACTGGTTTGCTTTTGCGATATCGAATCCTCGCTCAAGTACTAAAAAAAAAATTTTAAAATTTTCTAAAAAATTTTTTTTTTGAAAAAAAAATTTTTTTCTTCCGAAATTTTTTTTTAAAATAAAATAAAAATTGTTCCTGTCCATTCAACAACGCGGATCCAAGGCTGCTGCTTCAAAGGTATTTTCTTCTTTTTCTGTGTCCGAAGTACTTCAATTGGTTACCTTGAAAACTCTAGTAAAGTACTTAGAGAAAAGCGTAAGGCGCGCTCTAAGGAATAGGAAGTAGAGGTATACCGCGAGTGGAAAAAGACCAGAAAAGAGAAAATAAACACGTCGTGGGACTACAATACCCGGAGAAAAATTATATTTACAAAAAATAATTCAAAACAATCGTAAATATATTCGCCGCCCATCGACATCCTGTTGCAGTCACCACATCTGGATCTTCAAGTTGCTGTAAAACACAAATAAAAGTAATGAATTAATATTAATTATAATTCGCGTTTCCCCTTATTTTTTAAGAAGTGTTTTTTATAATTAATTTTGTGAAAAAATATTTTTTATGAACAAAAATTGGGAAAACTTAACGGAGCCCAATTCCCCTAAAATTAAATTTGATTGGCTCTTAAAAGCGACTAATCAAGAAATTTTAAATTTATGTAAAAATTTGAATATAAAGGTTAACATTGTCACATTCTCTCGACAAAAAATTCAAGAGGATATTGTATTAACCATTAAAAATAATATTGAAATTAAAAAGCTCCTAACTCCCGAAAATATTAAAATAATTTTGGAAACTCCCCACGGATCTTCACGAAAAAAGATCCCTGAAATTGAAAAACCTATCGAAAGAAAATATTTCGACCCTCCAATTTCATCAACTCCTGTTTTAGAAAGTAGTGAAAATCCTATTCCTCTTCCTAGAACAAAATCTATAACAAATTTAGATATTTCAAATATTTCAGAAAATTCTGAAGAAAATTTTCGTAGTCCAGATACTGAACTTCTACGAGAATCTTACTTCCCGTTAGAAATTCAACCTACTGTTGTAGCAGAATCTGTTCAACAAAATAAAAATTTAAATTTCCCTATAAATACAAATTTAGGAAATAATATGTCTAATGCAGTTGCAATTAACGTAAGACCTACTCTTTATGGTCATACACCAGGCGAAGACATAGTCTCGTTTTTAAAAGGTTTTGAAAACGAAGCTGATTCCTTCAACTGGGATGCAACATTAAAATTTAAAAAAATAAAAACAGCTTTCACTGGAATAGCTAAACAAATTTTTGAAGACAAAATCCAAGATAACCCTGAATTTAATACTTGGAATAACATTAAGCCAAAAATTGTTGAAATTTTCACGAGAACTAAACCCCAGTTACGTGAATTATTATACGAACGCAAATACAAAGGTGAATCTGATTTTACCGCGTATATGATGTTTGTATCAAAAATTTTAAAACAAATCGAATCCGGAATTACGGAAGAACGGATTATCGAAAAAATAATTTCAAATTTGCCCGAAAAAGAAAGGGAATTTTTAATAAGGGAAAAGCCCAATACTTTACAAGAATTGGACAAAGCTTTTTCAAATTATCTTGATTTCAAAGATAAACTATTTGGCCACTCAGATCCCCTACTGAGAGCAAAAATAGAACAATTGGAAAAAACTATAGAGGAATTGAAAATAGGAAAAACTACCGAGAAGAAATCTGAAAAGACTTCAAACGTAGTTTCTTCTGATTCTGATTGGAAATCCGAGTTTGAGAAGTTGAGCGCTGCAATAGCGAACATTTCCAAACCTCCGGACAACAAGAAGAATAAAAATCCTCAAAATAAAAATCCAAATCAAAACCCAAATCAAAATGTAAATCAAAATTCAAATCAAAACCCTAACCAAAATCAAAATACGAAACAAAACAGGAACAACAATAATAATAATAACAACAATAACAATAATTATAATAATAATCCAAATCAAAATAATTGGAATCAAAACCAGAATAGGAACTGGAATAATAACCAGAACTATTCACAGAATCCTAATCCTAATTATAAAGGAAATAATTATGACCCAAATTACCGAAGAAATAATTTTCGGAATAATAACGGTTATAATAATAATCGTAATTTTAATCAAAATTGGGTACCAAATTGGAATAATAACAATGTTCCAAAATGGAATAATAATTTTCCTAATTTTCCGAATTATCAAAATTTTATTCCAAACGTACCCCAATATCCCCAAAACTATGTGGCTGCTAACACCCAAGCGGTTGCATCTCCTGCTCCACTTATGTTAGTCCAGCCTCCCATTTCCCAAAACCAAATATCCAATTCCCTCCCCTGCCAAAACGCTTGCTCAAAAAACTAGGTGTCCCCCTTACAGATGATTTATCAACTGTAAGGGATGTCTCGAACAAAGAGTTGAAATTGGTTAACAATGTTAGTAAGGTGAATTTTGAAACAAAGGAACGTGCTGATCACACTGCCCTTTGCAAATTTCATCTTCCTTTTGCTATTAATGGCAAACATATACTTAGCCTAGTCGACCCAGGTTCGGAACAAACACTGATTGCTGAAGATGTTTTGAATAAAGTCAATTTTAAGGAACTGATAATTCCAACCGATGTAAGATTTCGTGGTGCGGACTCTAAACTTTTAGACGTAATAGGGTTAACCAATGTGATTTTCTCCATTGATCATTGTGTTTATCCTCATCCCACATACGTTGTCCGAAATCTGGTCGAACCAGTCATTTTAGGGTACGATTTCTTGTCAACCCATAAAGCAAAAATGGACTTCTATAAAAACAAATTCACATTACCGTGTGGTTTCGAAGAGCGAACATTTGACATGCCCGAATGTCACAATTATCCCCTTGAAAAAAAATACCCTCCCAATTATATTAAGCCATTTAAATTTTATTCTCCCCAAACGTATAAAATTAAGGAAAATTCAACGCTCATTTTAGCGACTCTTCCCCAACATTTGGAATTTCATAAAGAAATTTCAATGGAAAATAAAAATAAATTTTATTTAAATGTAAGTGATAACACTGTGATGGCTGTCAATAATAACGACAGACCATACGTAATTTACGAAGGTGAATACCTCGGTAAATTCGTGTTAAAAAATGCAATTGATATTAATATATGCAAAATTGAAATAATAAATGAAGATACGATATTAACGGACAGTCGTGGTAATACTATTCCACTAGGTCCAAAAGTAGATTTAAAAAAGAAAATTAAAACGTATCAAATAATTAATGAAAATAATCAAATATTTAGTGGAAAAACAGACGAAGTTTCTATCTGTAAAGTTCCTCCACAAAAAGTCAATGTTGACGATGAAACATCATTAAGATGTAAAAACTTCAAGTTCTCTCACGCAGAACACGAAGCACTGCACAAGCTGGTCGACGACCTAGTTAAAGCAGGTGTATTAAAAAAACAAAAATCAAGGTTTGAATCCCCAATATTTGTAAAAAAGAAGCCTGACGGTGTTTATAGAGTTCTCGTAGACTACCGCAGAATGAACCAAAGGATAATAATGGATAACAATCGCGTTCCTACGATTGATATCATATGGCCTTATTTAAGAAATAAAAAATGGTTCACTACTATTGATTTAAACAGTGGATACTTACAGATTCCTCTGACTGAAGAATCTAAACAGTACACTGGTATCAATGTGGATGGAATCGGATATGTATTCAATTCCACTCCAATTGGACTAAGTATCTCCCCGTCAATTTTCCAAACTATCATGGATGACATCTTCCATGATATGTTGTGGAAAAAAATGGTTTGTTACCTCGACGATATTTGTATTTTCGGCGAGACATTCGAAGAATGTTGGGAAAATACAAGGGAAGTACTTAGAAGACTAAGTAAAGTCAATCTAAAAATTAAAACAAAAAAATGTCAATTCTTTTTTAATGAAATTGAAATTTTAGGACATACTGTCCGATATAATGAAATTTCCCCATTAAATAAAAATATAGAAGCAATTAAAAATTTAAAGCCACCAAATACTTTAAAACAATTACGATCGTTTCTCGGATCGATAAATTATCATAGGAAATTAATTCCTAACTTGGCTAAAATTACAGCTCCCCTTAGTGATCTTCTAAGAGGAACTGATAGCAAATCAAACGCTCGAATTAAATTGACCCCAGAGCATATAGAAATATTTGAAAAATTAAAAGAATTTATGATTTCAAAACCAGTTTTAGCGATCTATGATCCTAAACTAGAAACTTGTGTGGAAGTTGATGCTTCAAAAATTGCATTAGGTGCAGTATTGCTGCAAACTAATCCAATTACAAAGCACAAACATCCAGTTGGATACTTTTCTCAAAGAGTCCAACCTGCGCATACAAAATTGTGTTCGTTTGACCTCGAAATGATGGCCATAACGAATGCCTTGGCTCACTTCCGTGGATACTTACTTGCTTTACGCTTCGTAGTATACACTGATCATAAACCATTGATTTATCATCAAAGGTTTAATACCCCAAGCCCGAGATTAATCAGACTAATCTCAAAATTAAATGAATACAGTTTTCAAATAAAACATATTGCCGGAAAAAATAACTGTATGGCTGATATGTTGTCCCGTCCCCATGACGAACCTGACGAAATTACTTTCGAATATGGTGAATTTTTGGTGGATAAAAAATATACACTCCCTGAAGGAGAAAAAAGTGTGAATACTATTTGTAGAATTCACAACGAAAAAATAGGTCCCATTAAATTCGGTTTTTTATCAAAACCAGAACTTATGGTTCTACCCAAATAATTCCCTCAATACCCAAAATTACCCTTACCCTCCTTCACCCTCATCAACATTCCCATACTACCCTGTGGTTCAATCCACAAGTCCCATTCAGAATTTACACTCTGAAAACCCCACAAATGTCCCCACTACATTAAATGTAGTTACTCGATCTGCATCAAATAGAGATTCTAATCAAACAAATCTCAATGAACAGATCCTCCTTTCCCCTACCAACCAAACTTCCCAACCCATGATTCCCGATCCCCAAAAGATCTCGAATCCAAACTCCCCATTACTTGATCGTAATGATCAAACAGAAGTTTCAATTCAAGACCCTGTCCCCAAAACAGAAATTGAACTTCCAAAAAATTTAAAAACAATGCAGGAAATTGATCCTCATTGGAAAAATGTTATATCACTATTAAATTACAATGAAGTAAAAAAAGATAAAAATAAATTTCGTAAATTAAATAGGTCTATTAAATTATATTTTCTTGACGAAAATAACGTATTAAAAAAATTACCTAATCCAACCTCATCCTACGATGAAGCGGTTACTGTAATCCCCGAAAATTTAATTCCAACAATTCTAAAAAAATTGCATGACGATCCTTTGCATGGAGGTCATTTTGGAATTAAAAAAACCAAAAATAAGGTGAAAAATTATTTTTTCTTTAAAAATTTGACACAAAAAGTAACAGAGTATGTTCTCTCCTGTCACGAATGTCAAATGATGCAAAACTCACCGCAAGAGATTGGTCATCTCAAGCATATTGCAATTGAAAATCCAAAACCTTTTTCTCATTTGGAAATAGATTTTATTGGAAAATTCAATACGGACTACGAACACTCGTACGTGCTCGTAGGTGTTGATAAAAGTACCAACTTTTGTGCAATACGTCCGACAAAAAATCCAAATGCTCATTGTGTAATCGAGTATTTGAAGTTTATTTGTCACACGTATGGCCCTCCCACAAAAATCTCGTGTGATAACGGAGGTCATTTTGCGAATGAATCCGTTCGAAATTTTTGTAAAGAAAATAATATTACGTTGGTCTATTCATCTTTCTACTCCCCACAATCGCAGGGATTAGTAGAAAAAATTAATGGTGTGATTAAGAAATCACTTTCCAAATACAAACATTCAAATGAATCCGAGTGGATTGACACTATAAACAAAATTATTTTTGCTTATAATACAAGTCCAATCGATCATTTAAACAAAAAATCCCCATTTTATTTACTTCACGGATATAATCCAAAAATAAACTTATCCGAAATTCTTGAAGAATCAAAGAATACAAAGACTCGTGAAGAAGAGATCGAAACACTTCTTCAAACGAGAGAAAAAACGCCGATCCTAGCGAAAAAAGCATCAGAAAAGAATGCAAAACATTACAACGCTCACCATAAGATCATTGACTTTAAGCCTAATGACCTAGTATTGTTACGACAATCAAAGAACGTTGCAAAAAATAAAATAAAATACTCCGGACCACATAAGATTATCAAGAAGGTCACGGACCTAAATTACGTTATTCGCATTAAAAATGATGACGGAACTGCTTACGAAGAAACAGTTCATGTACGACGATTAATCCCATACAAGTCTCGTGAAAATATTCACGAAGACAAAAATAAAAATCAGAATGATAAAAATCCTGAAACCCCCATCTCTACCCAAATTGTGCCTAAACCGAGGGGTCGCCCTCGTAAAAAAAACGTAGAGGGTGTGTAGAGTCTACTACCCGTCCTTGCTTTAACCTTAAGTTTTTTTTAGATTAAGTTCACTCCCCTATAAAATATAAGCCTTATTATTTTTGAAAAATTAATTGTCCCTAGATAATTTTTGTAAGAAAAATCATCAATAGGTTGGCAAAAATAATAATAAAAATTATAATATAAAAAAATCCGTAAGAAGCTTCAAATAAATTTTTTTTTATTATTTCTTTGAAAAAAACTGACTTCTTGCAAATCTTTTAGAAAAAAATCTGCTCTTAAAGTTGAGCGAAATAATAAAAATTAAATTTGTGAAATTATTAAATGAATAAAATTATGCGATAGAATTAAATAAAATTTTGTATAAAACTCACCATTTACTCCCAGCTGTCTGCATATCCTGCGAGGAACTCGCCTAAGTTATCACCGCTGAGACTGGATTCCGAGTCCATCGACATTGGAGTATTCGGTACAGTAACTGCTGCCGGATCCACGGTCGAGTCTTCGGAACTCAGGGCCTCTGCGATTGATGGCGTATCCCGGGTGAATGTGTAGATGGTCGGATCCGTCATTAGCCACCCACTCCGGATAGAATGGGCGAAACTCCGCTCTAGAGCATCATAGTTTCGAACAAATTGGAGCCCAGCTTCCGAAGCGGTAATGACGAGTCGAGGGTGGTAATAGGCGTTTAAAAAGTCAATAAACTCCAAGCCTACCTCCCCCTGGAAAAAGCTGCTGACGTAGTGCCTGTCAGTATGGACATACTCCAAGTTGACAGTCTCGTTGCTTTGCTGCGATATGCAGAGCAACCCGACTGAGATACCTGAAAGTATGCCGATATTGTGGTGCTTACGTGAACAGACTTCTCCATCAACCACGAGCCTAAGGCCCGACACCCCAAACTCAATCCGTAATCCTTGAGGATATAGTTCACGGAGATTGAATAAAAATTTGCGGAAAAATCCCTCGGAGGATGGACAGCAAGCAAAACGAATGCTGTGCTGCCAAACACGAAAGTCCTCACGAATCTCTTCATCTGAAAGACGATGAGAGTGGAACTCCCGACTGAACAATTCTTTATTCGAACTTCGCGAACCAAAATATAATAATGAAAATAATCTGTGCAAGGAAAAATAAAATCTTGCCTCACAAGGACACGATTGAAAATGTTTGATATTGTCCAAAATAACTTCACTTAGAAGCCAAATTTCGTTAGCTTCTACGACCCCGGTCGAAACGAAAACACGCTCATCCATAAAACGATAGGATGATGCCATTATAAAATTTATTTTTCCCGAAAACTTACGAAAAAAAAAAAAGAAAAGAAATGTTATTATTTAAGTGAAAAAACCGGAACAAACAAAACGCATCGAATGTAGAAAACGAACTAAATTATAAGTCCGAAATTAGAATAACCTAAATGTTCTAATCCCACAATTATGCTTAATTTTGCTATAATTTCTTTTTCCCGAATAATCAAATTTTATTTGATACAGTGAGAAAAAAGTGAGACTTTGCTTCTTCTCTTTCTGTTTCAGTAAAAAAATGATTTTTCAAATAATCGCTGTCATGTACGCATATCTAATTTCCAAAAATTCTGCACAACGAACGTCGTCCGACACATATCGGATTACCACGGCGTCCACAGGTGCTTACTTCCAGGAAATCAGCAATATTTACGTATATGCAAAATCAGCTCCAATTCTGTACTCGTTAGAATTAGACTTACACGAGGCAGCGGATGTAATCCTATCTACTAAATTCAAACATGCACTGTGTAATGCTACCGAATGGAAAAATTGCAAATACGCAGAAATGGCCCTACGATTAAAAAACTCCATAAAAAATTTAAAGAATCAAAACTTAGCACTCATCCAAGATTTTTATTCTACCCCATCAGCAATTCGAAACAAACGAAGCGTCTTTACTCCAATTAGATCTTTCTTTGGAGATGCGCTACGATTTTGTTGTCGAGTGCTTAATTTCCGCGATGGAAGAAATTTCCTAGCAAATGAAATTTCCCTAAAACATGAATATAATATAATAAAAAACCAACTATTCTCGGAACATGCATCTTTAGTAAATACCTCTACAGATTTACATAATTTTATTGATCATACAAATAGTTTTATGAAAAATTTCGTTGCCCATACAAACTCTTTCATGGAAAATTCATTGGAAGAGCATGAATTATTGATATCTTTAAATTATTTACAAGGTTTCTATGACAGTTACCTGGTGAATACCTTTAGGTTATCAAACATCCTAACATCTTGCAAGTCCCATATGATTCCATCATCGATAATCCCTAAGACTATCCTTGAACAGGACATTTCGCGACTACATACAAAACTAAAAGACCTAGACTTAGATCTAGCAATCCCCACTGCAGAAATTCAGAATTATTACCATGCAGAACTAGTAAACTGTAATTTTTACAAAAATACTCTCGAATTAGAAATTAAAATACCATTAAAAAATCTTAATACGAAATATGAAATTTTTGATTTCATACCACTCACGTTCAAAAGTCATACTAATGAACTGTGTAGTTGGGATCAAGAGCCCTCTCTAATCATTCATGAAATCAGATCAAATATTGTCAGATACATTTCTGGAACTAATCTCCACTACTGTAACTCCGACAAACCTTTATGTTATCTCCCTTCAAATCGAGGAAGTGATAAACTATCGTCTTGTGCGAAAAATTTATTCTTCCAAGATTTAAATCAAAATTTACTGCAATCTTGTTCATTTAAGTGCACAGTTAATAATAATCAAACACTTGTACACCCCATTGGACATACTAAGTTTGCCGTAATAAATTTTAATACCCTAATTGCAACAAATTCAATAACAAAAAAATTCGAACAATTAAAAATAAATAATGACTCCCCTGGAACATTTATCCTAGATGTACCTTGTCATGCCTCTCCGAATCCCTCGAAGAGACAATAAAAATTGAAAATCATCTCCCTCTCCTGTGGACTTACTTCTCAGAAGCCACAGAACCTTTTGATTTAGCGGTAGATCTCGCAACATCAAAGGTATATAACCCAAAATGGAAATCATTTGTTCCCCACTCTATTCCCACTAATAAACTTGAAAATAAAATTAAAAATATTGAATTAAAAATCCCTAATCTTGAAAATTATAATAACTTTAATATGGTTAATATAATCTGCCTATCTTGGTTACTTATCTTAACTATAATTATAATTGTAATAAGTAAATATTTGTACTCAAATCCCTATAGAAATAATACTAAAATGTATATTGCTAAAAGTACAACATTGTAAAAAATAATGCAAAAAAATGCAAATATGTTAAATATAATATAAAAAAAAAACATTAGGAACCTAAGAATTTTATGTATTAGTATGTATATTAAAATTTTAGATCCTAAGTTTTAAATTGCATTTTATGCCATATATTTTTATGTATCTATTCATTTATATATATATAAAAGTAATTGTTAATTATAAAATTTTTTTTCTTATCTTAAATTAGCTGTGAAAAAAATTTTTTTTTTTTCTCCTTTTTTTTCTTCCCCCTGGAGAATTGTGTAACGAATATGTTCGTCATATTTTAATATTGACGTACATATTTCATTCACAGAAAAATACGTTTTTCTTACTAAGCAAATTCGTTCACTAACATGTACTGTCAACTGGCGAAAGTACCGTTACTTCCTGCCAACGACCACTACACGTTTTTAAAAGAATATTCGAACACCTGAACATTCTGGTAGTCGAATATTCTCGAAATAATTAAATACCTAAATCAGCAAATCCCTACTTCATTCACTATACCATAGAAAACCATATACCTTGACAGGTATATAAACTCTGGTTTTCGGTAAATTAATTGTATTGTATTGCATTATATTGTATTGTGTCGAACTTTATTGTATCATATCGTATTGTGCTATAAATACCTGGTCAGTCTTAAACTGTACCAACAATATTCTTCCAGTCTTTGACTGTGAAGAATACTTGTAATTTTAATATTGTGTTTTAAAAGTAAAGTCATAAAAATTATTGTGTTTTTAATTTTAACTAAAGTCTCTCATATAAGTTAAGGTCCACAATAGTCGTGGATAGTAAATTCAATTTATTAAAATAATTCTCGAGTACGATAATATTCCTGCGAATATTATTGTATCTCGAAGGAAGTGTAATCGCCCCAAAAGAGGTTAGTTTCCAGTACTAAGCAACCTCTTTTGGCCGTTACAGTATGTTGGACATGTCAAAGAATTATAGAACTTTCAACTTCTAGGGGGCCTATTCTTCTAGTGTTTGCTTCATATGCGCTTTTTATTGGTGCATCTAGTGAACACTAAGGGAATACCCTCGCTAGAAGTTAATTAATTTCCTCTTCAACTACAAATGATTCTAGTAGATCTTGCTGAAGAAATCTACAATAGTGTTTTTATTTATTTATTTTTGGCTTTAGCTTCGCAACGAAATAATATATATTATTTCGTCGCGGAAGGTTGGCTGCAGTATTGGTATATTTTAAAATCGCAGTAGTGAGTAGAATAAAAGCTTATATACACAAAAAATTTCCGTACTTTTTGGACATGTCAATCACAGTTAATGTGTATAATTTTTTGGTCAGTTTAAGGCAGAAGTGATGAGCGTGTAATCGATTTTTTAACAACTGTTGAGTAAGAGGAAGTATAAGTCTATTCGCTGTAATTTTCCAGGAAAACTACAATCAATGCCATATTAGTTATTAAGAATTTTAATTTATGATAAAATTGGGTAGGTATTAAAAAAGAACCTACTCAAAAAAATAAAATAAAATAAAAATGCGCCAAATGGGAAAAATAACCCTTTTGAAAATTCCCTGCCAGCAATATCTAGGGACTGAAATTATTGAATTTTGACCTAATTAAAACTTCTGTCATAAAATTAAACAAAACAGACATACACAATGAAGGAAAAGAGGGCTGACTTCATTGATTTTAGCCCCTAGATTTTGCAGAAAAAATTTTAGAATGGTTGATTTTATCTTTTTTGCGCACTTTTACAATTATTTTTTTGTTTAAATTTACATATATTCGTGTTTGAAATTCCACCAACTGTTGGGCCTCAAATTAAGAAAACCCAAAAAAAAACTTTTGATGTTAAGTTTTCCTGAATTTATTTGTAATAAGAAACTTTGAATTCAATTTATTTAGTTCGAAATTAGAAATTCAGTAGTCTAAATACATGGTTATAGCTGTTCAATGAGAGCTACATAAATAAGCTGTTGTGAATCCAGTAAAATCTAGTAAAACTCATGTCCATTTTACGGCTTTAGGTGAATATTGTTGGCACGGATTTGTATGTATGCCTGGGTATCCAGTACTAAATAATCGAAGATAAAACCAGGCGACTGTAAGACGCAATCCACTTATCATAATAAGTCTAAATTTTGTTCCCAGATGAAAATGAATAAAAGCGTTTAAAAAAAAGGTGCAAAATGAAAGTAGATACTGATGTCTCAACTACTCGGAGTAGGTACATTTCAAAATTCCGAAGAGATGCAGGTTGATATTAAAATGGTGTAAATAAAGTGTGGCACATCATGAGAAATATCCACGATATCTTGAACCGAGTGTGAAGTAAAATACTGTTGACAATACCAAATAAATTTCTTTATAAGACACTGTAAATTAGAACTCAATATCGAATGGATAATATTTAAGTTTCTTGCACCTGTAACAGGTAATAACCAACGACTTTAGAAACGCGATATAAGTAATAGGAAAAATAACGCATAAAGAAGGAAAGGTAACTTACACTTCAAAATTGCAATATCTAATTTGTGTCTTTATCGAATCCAGAGCGTTAAAATCTGTATCATCCAAGGTGAAATCAAACACATCAGCGTTTTCAATTATACGCGATTTGGTAACTGATTTGGGAATGACGATAACGCCTCTTTGAATCTGAAAAGATATCAGTTTCGAAGAAATAGGTTTTTCTTCAGTCAATACGGAAAGTGTGTAGCGTATTTATATTATAAATTGAAGTTGCTTTTTTCTTGTTACGGCATTACGCCTCTCCCACTTGATTGATTTTCATATTTTGGCTTCGAATACGAATTTATATTTAGATGGTTGGTGCGAAGTTTCGTTTTAAAAGCTCTATTCTGAGGGCTGCAATCAAGTTCGAAAATTTCAGTTCTAAACCAATTATTTTCAAAGTTAGTGTACAGTTCTACTTTGTAGTTTTTGCGTTTGTTCTGCTAACTGAAAGTTCGAAACTTCTAATTTTGAAGTGCTACACTTTACCAAGATCCAATAGCTGGGTTGATAATGAAAAAAAAAAAGAAATATTTGTCGCCCAGATCAATATTATATAGCATCCTATGCTTATCTATACTAAGAGGAAAGTTTGGAAAAGTGTATGTTAATGGTAATCTCAAATCTACCGAACCGATGTTGATTCTTCACGAACTTAGGAAAGTTCTAGGCTTGGTTATATTGTTTTATCACTTCAGAAAGTTATTTATAAAGGAAAATCGATGAAGGGTGGATTAATAGCGTTGCTTGTATAATATAAATTGAAGTAAATATTGTCTATCACAGCATTCCGCTCCTTTCAGTTGATTAATTTTTTTCACATAGGCGATTATCCCTAGATAGTTTCTGAGAAGCTTCGTTTCAATTTTTCAAAAACTATATTCTGAGGGCTTCAATTAGGTTCAAAATGTTTTACAAACAGTTTCACTTTTGGACCTGTCCTATGAGTGATCACTTTTTCTTTAGGGTTCTACTGTCAGTTCTAACAAATTGTTACTCAAAAACAGAGCTGCAATAAAGTTCAAAAGTTTTCACTGAATGTTTTGGTTCGGGATTAGTTCTTTTGAATGTTAAATCTCAGTTTTATTGAAGGGTTGTACTGTCAGTTCTGAGAAGTGAAAACACAAAAACTGAGGAATGTAATCGAGTCGGAAAGTTTTCACTGAATCTTTTGGTTTTGGACCTATTCTTTCAACACTTGGTTCTCAATTATGCTTAAGTGGCCTAATAAATTTAAAAAACTGAGAGTTGTAATCAAGTTGAAATGTTTTCACTGAAAGTTATAGTTTTGGACCACTTCTGTTGAATGATAATTCCTAACACTTCCCCGAAGGGAGAGTAATGTAACATGTAACGTATGAATTCCGACAAAAGCAAAATTACAATAAAAAACTAGAATTCAACGAAACGATACCTGATACTTGATCGCGATTTGAGCAGGTGATTTTTTGTATTTCTTCGCGAATTGCAAAATCAGAGGATCTTGCAAGACGACAGGATTATCCTTGGGAAGAAGGGGGTTGTCAGGAGAACCAAGCGGACTGTACGCTGTAATAAGTATTCCTCTACTTTCACAGAATTCTTTGAGCTTCTTCTGATTAAAATATGGATGGCACTCGATCTACGAGAAAAAACATCAAATAAAATATCGTGAATTTGAAATTTTTGATAATATTTACCAAGTAAAATATTATGTTCACCTGATTTGTGACCGGTTTTATCTTCGCAATGGCTAATATATCATCCACTTGTTTGCTGTTGAAGTTGGAAATACCGATCGACTTTACGAGACCTTTTTCAACCAACTTTTCCATTTCTTTCCACGCGTCGACATATGTGGCGTCACTTCCGATTACTTCGTTATTGGCATCTAGGGGGAAAGCTACATCACCCTCCTGTAACGAAAATCAGGATAATTACATCGTAAAGTACTCAAGAACTACTAGAAAATACCAAACTACAGGATACCTAATGGTAGGAAGACAACATTTTTTTATGAGATTTTCTCAATTGATTAACAAAATTACAACTGAGTAATGTAATTTTATTTGATCTAATGGACAAACTCAAAACTTGATAAAACTAGAAAAATATTCACAAAGAATCCCATGCGGACTGGGTACAGGTAGAAATTTTCCTTAGATATCATTCCGAAAGGAAATGAACCCACGGTTGATATTAACGTCTCGGTTACATCTTTTTTCGTTCACACAAAAAACAAAAGAAAAAAGGTTCTTATGCTTATAAATACCTTCTATTACATGCCCCAGAATTTTGTAATAACATAACGTATAGTTCCAACAGGCGCTGATGATAAATCAGTTATAGGAATTAATCAATTTTTTTAAAGACAAAAAAAGTAGAACACGAGAAAAGAAAATAATATTCACTTTCTGCAGTTGAAAGAATAAAAAAAATTATTGTGTAAGTTAAGACAATATTTGCGAAGAATACAATACGAAATGAGATTTACTGAGGCAAATTAAAATAACAATCGCAGGAATGACAAAGTTATTTCAGGAGACAACGCGTAAGTCCTCAAATTATAAACTACATACTTTTATCTCTATACATGGTACTACATTTTTTCAACCAAGGCATAGTAGGTATAAGAAACGGAATTTATTATCAGATAATTTCGTAGCTAAATCTAGCTAAGACACAATCGGGCGTCAGTTAGCAAATAACGATCACGCGTTTGATAACACACTAATTAGAACCATTTCTCGAAGATATAGGTTAACTGATTTTACAGAGGTACCCAATTCTTCGCGCACAGATTCAGCATAGTCACAAACGCATAATTTATAATCGAACTCACCTTAAATGCGAACGGCCAGTGCATCAAATACAAATCCAGGTACGTCAATCCCAAGCTTTCGAGGGTTTTTTTAATGCCCACCGAAACGAGATCAGGTCGGTGAAACGAATTCCACAACTAAAATACAAAATGCACAAGTATACAAAAAATTCTGTTGGCTAAATATTTACAATACATTGAACTCGAGAGTATTTTATTTCATACTTTACTCGTAACAAATAAATCTTCTCGTTTAATAACGCCTTCGTCTATTTTCGTCTTAATTCCGAGACCAACTTCTGTTTCATTTTGATACGCAAAGGCACAGTCGATGTGCCGATAGCCGGCATCAATCGCATCTTTCACTGCTTCCGTTACTTTATTGGGCTCAGACTGTAAGTATATATTATCAAAATCACAATTGAAATCGAAGAATATAACGAACCAGTATTTTTGTCAAAAAACGAGATACATACTTGCCATGTACCCAAACCAAGCAAAGGACATTTAATTCCGTTGTTGAAGGTAACGAAAGAAATTTGTGGAGACATACTTAATTCAGCAGCGCTCGCAATGAATAAACGAGTATGATAGATGATAGCTAGGCTACAGAATTAAAGATGGCTGAATAAGAGTTTGTAGAAAAAAAAACTTGGTTAAAAGTTTGTAAGGAATAATAAATAACGTAAATAATACGTACATTTACATACAATATTATGTATTCGGTATTCAACTGAACGAAATCATACTCAACTTCAACATAATCAAACTAAACTAACTTCGTAACTCGAACGGTTGAACCAAGACCAAGACCAACCGACGCGAAAACGAAATGGTTACACCCAGTGTTGCCATATCAAAGTATCAAAAATTCGCCAGTGGATA
The DNA here is from genome assembly GCA_011428145.1 of Ericerus pela. Taxonomy (NCBI): domain Eukaryota; kingdom Metazoa; phylum Arthropoda; class Insecta; order Hemiptera; family Coccidae; genus Ericerus; species Ericerus pela. The sequence continues at coordinate 2,177,426 of WOFM01000265.1, read as the reverse complement.
TTGTAAAAAATCTATCTTGAGTCAAAAAAAACCTCCAGTTTTCAAACAACATTTATTTGCTTACTATATGACATTCGGTACACTGTTTTCTTTTTTAAAGATTTAAAAAATTAATTTTTTGTCTCTGGCTCAGTAATAGATGGGAAGATTTAAACCCTAATGTTTCTAGTGAAATGTTTCAAAACATAAACAAAACTACAGGAATAGCTAACTCTCCTTTGTCTGTCAAATTTTAAATTTATTCATCTTCATAACGAAGTGGAAAGATTAAATAACTTTAGGTTTTTATCATCCTTATTTTTAGGCAATTTCATGGGTAAAAAACAACGAAAATCTGCCGAAACTACCAAAAATTTACCTATTTTGAAAAATCCGTCTAATAATTTACCCAAGGGTGGATTATTTTGAAAATTCCACCGAAGGGTGGATAATTAGTTCAGATACTTTATACTTTACGTGAATAGACAGGTAAAATTAGAAGGTTGTTGTTAGATTCAATAAAATCAGTTATAAGGGCATACATGTACATATTGAGCTTTTTTGCAATTTTATATTCATCTTCAACAAAATTAACATCGACTATAAAAAAAGCATTGTAAGTATTTTTGGAAAGTTTACAAATATGTGCTGATATCGAAATTCCCAAAACCTAAACAATAGAATAATTATACTTTATCGGTAAGTATCTGGAAGTAAAAAAGAGAATCAAGATCAAGAATGTTAACCAAATCTCCCATGCAGATGATTCATTTTGCAAACGTCCGATCAAGAAAATATATATCTATTCCATACCTGCACAGATGAAACGACTAAATTTTATGTAGTTTTATCGATTGGACATTTGTATTGCCGTGACAAATATTAATTGCCAATTGCCACCATGGGCCAGTGGTTAAAGAGCAAACGATCATTTTGGAGATATATGGGTTCAAATGTAGAGTCCGGCAATTGCATTATGAAATTTTTTTATCGATGGTCAATTAAGGTATTTTTTTGGGGGCGGGTTTTCTACTTTACGTCTATAGTTACTATACAGATTGAAAAAAAAGTGCCGAAATAAGGCAAAGAGAGTTTTATAATATTACATTTGATTATATGTATAGCCCTGGACCAGTGAAGCTCCATAAGACCAATGTTCTTTTCAATATCAAGATATGCTGGCGAAAAAGTAAACAACCCTAGTGTACTGCAAATATTTACCATGTTTTGCTTGAATTCGCCAATTTAGAATACATCTGATAAAGACATCGATTCCTAAAATTCACAAAGATAGCGTATATAAATGCAAACCAAAGTACGGCAAAAGGTATGCTCTGATTGCCTATTTAGCATCAGCATATATAACCGTAAATCATCGTTCTTTACTTGTCCAGTAATAAGCATATAGTCAATGATTTTAGACTAAAAAAAATCATACATAATTACTTCAATAAGTCAAATCTTACCGCCCCGTTCACCCCCTTCTAACAGCAGATTTGAACTGGAACTATTGATTTACATGTATTCAGACTTCATGCTTAACAAATTGCACCATATAGTTTCTTTTGTTAGTAAGAAATTTATTTGTTCTTGTCTACACAATAAATTATAGTAAACTTTACGTTGGGTTCAATTTTTTTGTCAACTTATTTTCAGTGTGCTAAATTGATAATTGAAAAATTAAATGGTATGTAGTTTCAAGTAAATTTTTTCCTCTTTCTATCAGTATATCAATTATACGCGGCTGAAGAATCATTGACCAAAATAAGAAATTTTTAGATTAAAAAAAAAAAAAAAAATTGGAGTAATTTTATTTTGTATATTTGTTTATTTTCAAACTGCTGAGGATGATTGAAACATTACAGAAGAATGTAAATTCAAGAGTAAATTTTCTACTCATTCTAACAATAATACCAACTCCAGCTTTCTGGTTTAAATAGTGAAGAACGAATCATTAAGTGAAATAGGAGAGGTTTCTAGATTTCAAAAAATTGAAATTTTCTAATTAATTTTTTTTTTTTTTCGTTCATTTATTTTAAAATTGTCAAAGATTATTAGCAAATTATTCGGAAATTTTTTTAATCTTCAGTTGTCAGCAATACCAATCTTAGCTCTCTCACTTAAATAGAAGCTGAAGAATCATTGAATAAACTGAGCTAAAGTTTTTTTTTTTTTTTTTCTATTAAAATGTTGTATTTAATTGAAATGGCAATATCGCTCACAATTTTTTACAAATTCAGGGAGTGAGATGTGAAAAGAAAAATATTTTTGTTCTGGTTCCTTACTTAAATACTTTTTAATGATTTTATTTTCTAGTTCTCTAGTTTCTGCATGTTTTTCTGATTATCCTTCGAGGTTTGGACTGAAGCTAAACTTTAAAGTTGAGGCAAGAGTTAAGTTCAAAGAATTTAGAATAATCATAGTACTTAGGTACCTAATTGGCTAACTAATGATTGTGATTTGATTATTTCTATGCATATCTTTGTAAATCTACTCTTTTTACCGGAGTATAGCCGCGCTACAATTTTTTGTTCTTATTTTAAGTATATAAAGCCTAAGTTTTAACCAATAGATATATAGCTACGAAATTTAGAAAAAATATTTGCTTCGATTTTCAATTTTGGTGCGAATCGTCGAAACGGTACTTCCAATATGCCTGATTTAATACCTATTCTGATTTTGGCCTCAAACGTACGTAATTTTCAGTCAATGGTTACGAAATTTAATACAATCATTATTTATGATATTATTTTACCAATTTGTTGCCAATTCTAGTGAAAATGGGCTGGTTTTTGAAAATCTACATTTTCTAGTAGAGTGGCAGCTGCGCTATTATAGTATTTTACATTTTCACTATAAACATTCCAGTCACTTCGTTATAATTACCTGAAATTTATATAATTCATACGAATATTTCTAAACATTTTGTAGTTTCACTGTGGCACTGCTTATTCACAAAACAGTCAATAATTATATAATAATTTCATGGTAGCTGAAATGAAGAGATCTTAATACCTACTTTAAATAAACAGTATTATTGTAGTTTTCACCTTAAAAAAAATCACAACAGACGATTAAGGCAGTTACTTATTTCAAATACGTGCGTAGGTATCATTTAAGTTGAGAATTTTTGTTGGGTCTCCAAACAGTCGCTTAATAGTGTATGTTTATTTTTTTAATTAGCAGAGTGGTTTGTTTTCTAACCACATTTTCTACGACAATACAATTACTCACCAATCAACGTGACAAGCACTTCTTTCAATATTGTCAAACGAATCGACGACATTTTTCTCATCGTGCAAAATGTTGGCTACAATCGAAAAACGTAAGCTTTTAAAATGATTCTAAATTTTGTATCGAACTTTGAAATTTCCATAACCCAACGGATCTGATGAGGCTATAAACACCATTATTTTTTGACGTTTCAGTTCGAAGAATCAATAATAATTTTAGGTTACCTTCACCTAAATAACCTAAATATTGTATTATGAAAAAAATTTTTTATGACATGACATTGATTATCAAATAATACAGGTAGTTAGTTACCTATATATATGCAGTCAAATTCACGTTGGTATACATTCTTCATTTTCCAATAGCAACGTATCTCCATACAAAAAGTACGGAATACATTTCAAGTTGTCTAAAATGATGTATAGGTAAATATTACACCTACTGAAAAATAAATAGGTATACCCATGGATTCTTTTGACACCGAAATTAATGGCCTATATTCTGAAGAGCAACCAAAGACAGAACACGGAAATCATTATAGAATTTATTTTCTGTATCTCAGTTATTGGGCTAATTATAATTTAATTTCTTCTTTCTTCTTCGACGTTAAGTAGAAAAAATAGTTCTATTTATGCTTCTATAGTATGCGTAATTTAGGGTTCTTTCAGAAATTACATAAGCGTGGCTCCACATCAAACATCTAATTTAAACATTTCATTGGCTTCGAAGTTGATATAATGTACAGCATAAATTAATCAAAATTTAGTCAAACTTTTGTAGACTAGCGTCATAAACGGCTCCCACTCTAACCCCGGCGAATTAAAGATGGAATGATGATGGTAGAAAAGAATTAATTTCTATAAAAATTTCTATTGTTTGAATATGTTTGGGACGTTTATTTCCCTATAAGTATGTAATAAAATGTCCCTTGCTCAACCCTGCTTGCTTCCCCCGGAGGAAGGCAAAATGTTTGACTGTTTTTAGTTATTTTCAGTTTACTTGAAAATGGATAAAGTATAACGAGGAAAATAAATTTCTGTAAAAAAATGTTTTTCATAAAATCTTCTTCAAGAAAAACTCCAACTCAGATTAATCTCAATGTCATATCGGTCATAGTTGAAGTTCTATGACTGGAAAGTTATGTAAGCTGTATTAGTGAGTCGAACAAAAATAGGTATGAAATTTGAGAATATACTGCGTGTAGGAACTAGGAATGTATTTTGTAACAAAACATACCTAACTTGCTCCTTAATTATGATACAGAAATTTATTGTATTAGGAAACTTTCTTACAGAAAATTTTATGAAAAATATTTTTTTGGTGAACTATCTTCTTCATAACAACTATCCTCAGTTCTGATAAAAATGAAAAAAAAAACTAAAAATAATCACACATTTTACCTTCCTATGGAAAAAGCTAGCGGATTTGAGGTAAGGTAATTTTATCACATACTTAGGGGAAGAGTGAGTTAAAAATTCAATTGGGACGGTACTCATTAACAGATCTATACACATCCATGAGAAGATTATAGCAGCACACTACAAAAAGTCAATTTTTAAACGGATTCAGATTTGTGTTTTTAATTTAGAGAATTTACTCACACGTAAAAAGCATCAACTGCACGATGTTTCAAAAAGGGCGCAGTGGGGCAATGAGGTGCTTGACATGTTTTTAGAAAGGGAAATTCAGCCCAACATCATAAAGTGCCCAAATAACTTTCAGAAAGAATCTAAATTAAAACAAATTTTGAAGATATTACAGAAAATGAAATTTTTGCAACATGTGCATGAAATTCTGTATTTTCGAGGTTAGTATGGCGTGACGATAGTAGCCAATTTCAGAACACCCACTTTTCCTAATCCTTAATTTATTTTTCTCACTCTTTATATCTGTGTATCCCTCCTTGCTTCTTTTCCCCACACCTTAATTCCAAATTGGTTCTTCAGTTTCCCCCACAATGTCTTATTTTGTTTTGTTTAAATTATTCCTTTTTTTTTTTATTTCATGAAAATTCTCTCGGGTATATCGATGATTTGACCCAACAAGTCGTAATTTTTGTTGCCCTTTGCTCAAACACAGAATTCTGGTACATGCGTTGCAAAAAATACTATATATAACTCGGTCAGAGTGAGCAATGTAACAAGTCGTGAAAATACCACACTCGCCTGCCCAAGTGCTTGAAAACATTGCACTCGTTGAGAAATTGCTCACTTCCCTCCCTTGTTGCGTAATATACTTAATATTAATAAACAAATTTTCCATACTACCTCAATAAGAGCAAGGTCTTTGAAAAGGAGGGGGAAAAGGTACCAAAGGTACCGGGCCTAGACATCTTTAGGGAGCCTGGAATGGTCTTAATTTACAAATAAATTGTAATTCTTAAGTATAAACGGTGAAAAAGGGCGTCAGGATCGATCCATGATGAGGTTTTTGGGAGTAAATTTTCCGAAAGTTTGAAAAAAACCCACTAAAATACATGTTTTAGAACCTAAAACGTATCTAAAAAATTTATTTCGAGAGAAGAGAGAGCGAAATTGTTTTCTGAATTTATAACCCCTTTCCAAAGACAAATCCTGCAGCTAGAACTAAGAGGGGCCCTTCTGTTTATTTCTTCTAGGCCCGAAATTTCTCTCTTAGGCCCTGAACAAGAGCAGAAACAAGATTATAAGACTGAAAAAACCGAGAAGATCATAATGGAAAAGGAAAAGATGGGAAGAAATAAATGAACAAAAGATTTCAGTCTCCTCCGATTGTGTTGGGTGAGTGTCTTAATTTATGATTGACAGTTAAATACGTTTCTGGACGCTGCAAATTACCATAATGCCTTTTACTCACCCCTATGGCGCACTTGTGAGGGCGAATTCGGCGGTTCAAGACCTTCATAGTCCAAACAAAAAAAAGTATTTCTGCTGAGTTGAATTAATAAATAAATTTATTTTATTATCAAAATATTTTGGAGTCAGTATTTTTTTAATTTATTTTTTCTTTGCTTTTTGAAAGCACCTCGGAGAACCTTCGGTTATCTTTATACACTACTGACTCATCAATCAGAGAAGTTTTACAATTAAAGCATCGGTCCTCTAAATGGATGCTATGAAATTTGTATACCTCAGCTTTTTAAAAGGTTTTTATTAGCCTACCTATATTTTCCTACGTTAATTTGAAGTGAGTTGAAATATATTTGCCGAGTAGAGCAGAATACACATTTCTTTAGGTTCCTACCGACCTATAGGAAAATAATTATGTACAACTATTGCATCTCGACTTTCGATTCTTAGCTGTTAGTAATCAATAGTAAATAGCCGAATGTCAAAACAAAAAAAGAAGGTACTTACCAAGCATTATCTTAAGAAAAATAATAAAGAATTCCATTCCCAAAAAAGATTAAAGAAATTTAACGTGACCGAAAATTTAACACGAATTGAAGAAGGCAGTCGTACCTTACTAATCTTATTAAGACATATTTCATTATAAGTCTGAGTTAGAACAAAGTGAAATTAATATTAGTTATTCAAAAGCCCCATTGTTCTTAAAAAGAGTTTTAATTAAGTTCGTATACGTATGTATACCCACTATTATGAATCAAATATACATAATTGAGAAAAAAAAGTCATTTGGTGTTGAAGAGCCAATTTTATTTAAAATTGAGTTAGACTTAAGGAGGTATGTAAGTATAATTAATATCAATTCTGATTTGATTTAATTACATTGGACAAAATAAAAAATTGACATCACCCCAAAATTGGTTCTATAGGTACCACATCTATACATATAAGGTAAAGGTGGTGAAGATGTCGCATCAGCGAAGATGCCACACTTTCACAAAAGCACTGTTGAAGGGAAAATGACATCACTCATATGCGCATGGTAGTCAACAGACCTTGTGTTCAAGTTTTTGTGACAAGAAACCTAGGTCCCTCCTTGAATTTTATTTTGAAGTGAATTTTGTGTTTAATGATAAGCTTAAAAAAAATTAGCTAGAATTTTGTTACTAGTTATTGTGGGAATGAATTGTTCTATTTTCTACGATAACTTATGAAACAATTAGCAAATTTTTGGTAGACTGCGGTAGTATTTAATTCCTCTGATTTGATAGTCATTATTTAATTTTAAAAAATGTGAAAAATAAAAAATTCAAATCGGCTAATATAGCCAACATTTATTGCGGCTAAGATGCCGCGTCAATATTTAAATTAATCACTGCAGAATGATATTTAACTGACTAAATTTAATGAATAATTGAAAAAGGTACCATCTTATATCATTTCCTTTTTATTTCTAATCAAATTTTAGGGAAATACATTAGAAAAACATATTATGATTTGAGGGACTGAAGAAACAATTCAAATGATTTTATTCTATTTTCATAAGCCAAGAAAATGATTTCGTACGGTTTGTTAATTAATTTTAATAAATTTTTTCTAAAAATTTTAAAAATTTTGAATTTGACTTTTTTTTTTTTTAATTAGGTATATGCAAATTTCTATTAGTCATTTTACCCGCCACTATGCGGCACCTTACACACCCCATCTAGTAAGATGGTGAAAATTAGGATTTTTTCATTTTTTTATTACTTGGTTATTTTTGAATAAACACTTAATTGAATGGTAGCAAATGATACATAAGGCCTTGAAGTACATATTATGTTTCAAATATGGTCTCTATTAATCTCTCCTATCCAAATCTATTCCAAGTATTGCAAATGTGCGGGATCTTTGCCCCCTTTACCTTACTATTTACATGATATATTTACCTATTGTAATTATTATGACTTGAAAGAACTTTTAGAAAGTAGTGCGCAATTCACAATACCTATAACTGATACTTGCCATTTAGTCCAACAAATAAATAAAATATTTATCGAAATGAAATGGGTACATAATACAGCAGGTATAGGAGACACATATGTACAAATAAAAATGATTTAAAAATTTAATGTTCTTTTTATTGGTGATCTCATTCATTTCTCAAACTTTGAATATGCGGTGAAACGTTACAGTTCGGTGCGTATGTAGGTACTAAGTTCTTCTCGAAATTATATTTTAAGGATGAAAAGAATTCGTTAAAATATGGTTTTAAATCACTTGTACCTACTTATGTTGTAAAATATTTTTGACTCGACGAACTACATAGATTAAAATTCAATATCGAATGGGTAATACTTCAGTCCTTTGAATCTGTAACAAAATCAGAAATAATTATTTTAAACGTAGCCTACCTAGTTAGGTACCTATAGTAGGCTTACCTAAAGCAGAATTTTGGGGAGAGATACACGATACATAAAATTAATGAAATAATGGTATACCTTTCGGTAGGGCCATATCTACACTGTGTCTTCATCGAATTCAAAGCTTTAAGATCAGAATCGTCCAAGGTGAAATCAAATACATCAGCATTTTCAATGATACGAGATTTGGTGACAGATTTTGGAATAACAATTACACCTCTTTGGATCTGAAATGAAAAGAATAAATTCTGTAATGGTGTAGCCCACAGCAATTACATATTATCCCACCAATTTCTGGAGATATGTCCACCCATATAAACTGAAACGCGATAGAAGTTAGGGCAGTGTGATGACTGTACCAGTTGATAAATTGTTCACTCCAACCAAGTTGGGTACTATGAGTTTTGCAAAAAGGGTTTCTATTGTGGTATTCGAGTTAGCGGTAATAGAATCTGCGGATTGCTGGGTAAATGCCCAGTTATGTCAAAGATAACTTCTAAGAAAAAAATAAAAAAATAAATTCAATTAAAAAAAAATTAGACATTTAAGGGTATGAGAGAAACTGAGGAACCAATTGGGCGTGCGAAAAAAATTAATGCGTGAGAAAAAGAAATAACAAATAAGTTTTTATTTTTTGGAGGACGCATAAAGACTAATCTTTAATAAATTTACGTTAAAAACGCGTTTTTAAAAAATAGGCTTTTATTTTTATATATATATTTTTTTTGGGGTTTAGCATCATGGGAAATAAATATTATTTCGTTGCGGAAGGTTGGCTTCAGTATTGGTATATTTTAAAATCGCAGTAGTGAGTAGAATAAAAGCTTATAAAAAGAAAGAAAATTAAATTGAGGAGTAAGAAAATGAAATTAAAGAATGAGAAAAGTGAGAGTTATAAAATTGGCCGATTTCATCTCGCTACACCAACATGCCTCGAAAGTACAGCATTTCGTACACATGTTGTAAAAAAAAGAAACATTAAGCCATACCTATGAGGTTAGTATTTAGTTACATATAGGCATTAAGAACAACTACTTAATGTATATCATATCATTAGAATAATACGGTACCGACCTGATACTTGATTGCCATCTGACCTGGCGTCTTTTTGTATTTTTTAGAGAGTTGCAAAATAAGTGGATCTTGTAATAGTACAGGATTATCTTTTGGGGCAAAGATACTGCCAGGAGCGCCAAGTGGACTGTACGCAGTGATAAGAATGCCTCTACGTTCACAAAATTCTTTGAGTTTATTCTGATTGCAATAAGGATGACACTCGACCTATGAAAACATATATTGAAATATAGTGAATCTAGAAACAGGTACCTTTAGGAAAATTAAATGTTGAATACGATTAATACTTATTCAGATTTATAAAATATATTTACTTGATTAGTAACAGGTTTTATCTTTGCAATGGCCAATATATCATCGACTTGTTGGCTGTTGAAGGTGGATAAACCAATCGACCTTATGAGACCTTTTTCCACCAACTTCTCCATTTCTTTCCATGCGTCGATGTAATTGGCGTCACTGCCGATGATTTTATTATTTTCATCTACAGGGAAAATTTCTTCGCCTTCCTACCATTAACATTAACGATTTATTACTTTGGACTCTACTAAGTACAAAAACAATTGAAAAATGGTTGCACAGAAACTACAGGGAAGCAAAAGGATGGATTCAATTACTTGAATATATGGTTACGGTCTTCCAAACAATGTTTGGTCCCCCGCAGCCCCATCAAGCAATAATAAAGTCTTGAGCCTAAAAAATCAAAAGCCTTTTCAAAAAAGCTTCGGGTAGGTTGGAAAGTTTAATTTTTATAGAGGTATCGGTGGATATTGGTTACTATTTTATTTTACTTTTTATTTATAGGGTTTTTGTACAAAGTGAAAAAACCCTATTAAAATCACCATCATCTTCCTTCATCTTATTTTCTTCTTCTTTTTCTTTCAACCAGTTCTATTTTTTGTTTTTCATGTGTGAATCTAGTGATGCGCGACTAATCGATTAGTCGATTAATAAACTTATCAATTTTCTACTAATCGATTTATTTTTGCAAAATTAATCGATTAATCAAATATCAATCAGATTTAGGAAAAAATCACTAAATTTTTATAAAAGAAATAAACGAAACAGATGAAACTCCTACTTGTTGGCTGTGCCATTAGAAAGGTTTTCAGTTCTACATTATAATTAATGCGTGTTGAAAAAATTAAGTTTGGAAGTTGGTGTGAAAATAAAAACCGATGAAATCGGTTAGGTACCTACTTCAGTTAATCAATTTATTAAACTGTATCACTAGTGAAACAAAAACCCTATTGTAACATCATTTATCGTTGTAGCTTGTTTGAAGTGAAGCTTCCTTGCATATGGTAGTAAACAAAAAACAGAAAAATGAATAGACAGCAAAATTTGTTTGGCACTATGACATCATGGACTGAATTTGATATTTAAAAAAATTTTTTTTAATCGCAAGTATGACAAAAAAAAAAAGAAAGAAGACCCTACCTGTTGCGAGTGTAATTCAATACTTTTAAATTACCTCAACAAATAAGATAATTTCTGAATATTATCTTTTATTAATATTTCACTTCAATTATTACAAACACTTTAAAATTATACTTATTACTATTTCTTAATACTAGTGAAACCTAATGTCCATAACAACTAGTATGGACCCTAACGTCTCTACTCGACTGTAGGTTTAGGAATGAACATGTCTTCGAAATGAAGATATTACATTACTTTCGTTTCCTTTGTTTCAATCGAAAGATGGCCGACCAAAAAGGTGGCGTGACACAGAACATCCGCCAAATATGATGACACATCATTGTCAGCATATCTGGTGGTGTCTGATTGTGAGAAGCTAGGTGAAATATAGACAGCTATTATTCCGAGAATTAGGAATAATAGTTGTCTATAATTTGTTCGACACGTTTTTGTAGACGAACTGAATCGTCTGCAAAAACGGGATGGAACACTACCCAGCAATCAAGTACACAAAATCATCTAAGTTGACTAAAAAAATTTTTTAAATAATTGTCTGACTGCAGAATTGAACCTAGTATGTATTGGGCATACCATCCCCTATATAACCACTGAGCCACGGCAGTGAATACTGACATACAATTACTTCACATTTATTTTTTAATCTCATAATTTATGACATCATTGTGCCAAAAAACCTTTGCTGTCCATTCGCTTTCCTGAAAAAACGTCATGAAACGCATCACCGTGATTGCGAGAGCTTGGCTTATTCAACTCCAATTAACTCATTAAATGAAAATCAGATAGAAGTTTCACTTCAATCCTTCGACTATATGTGTAATATATGGATTGAGCTTGTTAGGATGGGTGGTGTAGTGTGCAGTTGAAGGCAACATAAAAAGTATCATTGGAAATAAGGTGATTCTTATAACACTAAGTGAGGAAATTTTACTGAATTTGAACTATAAATTTTCAATTTTAATTATAATTTTATTAAAGTCACTTTATTTTTCAGTTGTTGGATATCAAGTATGAGCAATGTCAAAAATTTTCTATTGGTAAGGATAATTTCACTACTTGAATTAATGACAGGTGAGTGAACTTACAGCTAAAATGTCATTTTTTTATTCAACTGTAGCGTTGTTTCAATTAAATCAAATTAAATAAATGAAGACTCATTGAATAATCCCTATAATGTCTCAATCAATTAAAGACCATATGCGTCATTTTTGTTGATTAGGTCAATGATATTACAATTTGAATGACAGGTAAGCTGGACTGAACATCCTATATTCCACCATAACTTTACTCTAAATTTTCCTAATGAAATGAATAAGGGCTTATTTGTTAATATATAACATCCCCAGTATCATGAGCCCATAAACATGAAAAGAATAGACTTAGAAAATGTTTCTGTTTTCATATTTACCTGTAACTCTGGTCCAAGTAGACCAAATGAAGTGAATGATGACCAGGGGCATAGCAAAAGGCTTTTTTTTGGGTGGAAGAGAAATAAAAATTGCCAGTTGAAATTTTTGAAAATATCAACTACCAAATAATAATAATAATAATAAAAAAACACCTAACGCACTTGTGGAATACTTTATTGTGAAAGAATATTCACACAAGAAGGTAATCAACAGATTATTTGCATGTTCTACCACCTTATATGTAAACATAAAAGTAAGCCAAAACCTGGATGAACACTGGTAATTTTAGTGCCAGTTAGGATGGTTTTAGGGCTTATTTACCCACACGTATACATACGTATGTAGTGATTATGTGTCTGTGTATAAGGGTTGGTTTATCATTTTTTGTAGAGATAAGAAATGGAGGACTAGTTCGTGTACAAAATTGTGACGTCACCGTCTTTATTTGATTAGTCACAATTTGGTACTCATACATTACTTGCACGTACATACAAGTAATTACAATCGAACATAATTTGTGCATTAGTTTTACATCATTAAGACAAACACTAGCCAACTTTTTGGGGATGACTGTCATCAGAGGTTGGAGCACATTCACCTCATACAAATAATGTCCTGACAACACTCCTATATTATGTCTTTTTTATCTTTTAGGCACAATTTTTCCAACTAATTAACAACTTTTAAAATTTTGCCGATTGACCAAAACTTTTGGGGGAAGCCTCCCTCTGATCCACCTCTTAGCTACGTCCCTGATGATGAATCATTCAGTTATGTACAAAGTCTAAAGTATTTTAACCTTTCATTCCTAATCGTAGATTTATTAGGTGGCAAGATATTCTAGTTTAATAAAAAGCAGGGAAACTTTCTCCAATGATACTTATTTTGATATATTGTCTTCACGTTTTTGTGACTATGCTCAGTCCATATAGTAATGTATAATTAAAGCTTCAACATGCTCATTTTTTAAAAATTAGGCAATTTTCATTTCCGAGAAAAGTTTGCGTCGTTGAGCTCCTCCCTCTAGATTCGATATCAGTTATTTCTGTTGTTTTTTTCAAAAACGTGTGGTACGAGTATTTTGTCATCAAGGGCCACATGGTATGAAAAGCAGAGTACATATTATTTGACATGTTTACGTAAGACAGATAAGGGAAGATAATGAAACGAATATTAAAATTAATACGAGCCGCGGTAATGTCGTAAACACATACTTGAACGACAATATTTTCGAAAAAATTATTTTACGAAGTGACGTAAGTCCTCAAGGTAGGTATACAGATATAGTTACTCGAGATTCTACGGGAGTGCATCCCTCAGACATAGGAGACAGGATGCATAACTTATGGTTAGTATGATGAGCTTTTTATAGGTACCATTAATGAGAAACAAAATGGAATTTTATTCTGTAGACAAAGTTCCAAACATTGGCCAAGATTTTATAGATTAAATTTCGAACAAAGTTTGATTTACAATAAAATACTCCAGAAATTGATCTTACCTTGAATGCGAACGGTTTATGCATCAAATATAAGTCCAGGTAGTCGAGTCCTAAATCTTTGAGACTTTTATCAAATCCTATAGGAACGAGATCGGGTCGATGATGCGTGTTCCACAACTAAAATACAAATTACCTACACGTAGATATTACTTATAGATAATTAGTGGAATATTAATTTACCTATCAAAATGTAATACGTTCGTAACAAAACTGAAAGTACATTGTTTAATGTTATTTCGTACCTTACTAGTTACAAATAAATCTTCGCGTTTGATAACGCCTTCATCTATTTTCTCCTTAATTGCCTGACCAACTTCTTTTTCATTTTGATACGCATAGGCACAGTCGATGTGCCGATATCCAGCATCAATTGCATCTTTCACTGCTTGAGTTACTTTTCCAGGCTCCGACTGAAACATGAAAAATCAGATTAGGCTAAAACCAACGAACATGCCGAATGATCGTTTCATACCACAAAAATAAAAAACTTACTCTCCATGTACCCAATCCCAAAATGGGACATTTAAATCCGTTGTTGAAGGTAACGAACGAAGTTTTTGCAGACATACCTAATTAGCCTGTTTACTTGATTCTGCTGTTAAGGTTCATACACTGAACTGATAAATTCTGCTGGTATTCAACTGCTGATGAAACCAAAGTCTTCAAAATTTACTTACGGACTGCAAAGGTGAGAAAACATTTATTAATAGGTACATTTTCCGGTTTTATTGATTTTAGGTAGGTACATATGCCTATCTACTATAAAATTTGGCCTCATTTATTTTTGAGAAAATAGCAAAGGATACACTCAGCCACATATAAGTACATATTTCCCATTTACTAACAGGCTTCAGGTGAAATATGATAAATATGTACCTAGCTTGTATGTGTGCGTGCATGTAATGCGTCGCCAGCTTGCCACAAATGTCTGTGTGTGTGTGTGTGCGTGTGTGCGTGCGTGTTTGATTTTAGTATCTTGGTCGGACACACACCTGACTCCTCACCAGCTTTAGTCGGACTAAAAACGTTGGTCGGACACACACAAGGTCCGACCAACGTTTTAACTGTTTTTTTGGATTCAGGGGGTTATATTTGCATTGAAAAAGTTGGAAAATGTTAGTCTTGTAAAAAGTCCGACTAGCATACTTATGGCCCACTCATCAAATGTTACACCCCATGTGTGAAATTTTATTTTGGAATTGACAATAGTACTACGTTGGTCGGACTTCTGTGTGTGACGTTGGTTAGACTTGAGTCTGCTGGTATGTTAGTCAGACCTTTTAAAATCAACGTTGCCACAGTTTTGGTTATGATGTGACAGCTGCAAATAATAATAATACTGGATAATAAAGGAAAAAAAAAAAAAAAAAAACATTTTCCAGTTGACGTTGACAAGAGATTTTTTTTAGTCAGTACTTGTGGTCTGTCTTACGATAGATGCAAATGATATTAAAAAAAAAAAAACATTTTCAAGTCAACAGTAAGATGAGAGTTAACCTTGAAATTTACCAATTTTAGTGTAAAATTTAATAATAAAAAAAAAATACACACCCGTTGATATTGATGTATGTTCTATTGAATTATTTTCTTTTCTGTTCATTCTTTTGTTGTTTCTTCCCGTGAGTGTTCTATTTTTTTTTTTTTTATTACACGTGGTATTATATTATAAGATGATTACATGTAAAAAGGCAGTGACAGAGAATGGTAAATGGCATTTGATTAAAATAATTGAATTTTTTTGAACTACCTACCTATCCTGGATAAACTGTGTAGCATTTTTTACTAGGTACATATGTTATAGAAACGTGGATCTAAGGTATGGTCAATATACCGGGAATTTTATTTCAAAAACATGGTCTTACAAAATGAGCTACTTGACCTAGCAAGCTATCTTTATTTTCTGAAGATCCAAACCAAGATAAAAACTTCACGTAAAGTTCTAGAAATATCTGTCAGGCACTTAGACGACACTTTGTTAGGCCCACATGGAAATGATTGAGAAATTGAAAATGTGGACTTTTTTCTTCTGTTTGTTTAAAAAAGTAGTACGCCTATGCATCAGTTATTAAGAAAACCCCCGAATTAGAATATGTATAAAAGTAACAGAAGTTGTAGAGAGTGTCAGGAAAATTTTAAGGTTGGTAAATTGGGGGGTGCGAAGGTTTGAAAGGATTAAAAGTTAATGAAATGATGATCAAAATCCTTCTCAAACTTGAATGAAAGGAGTGACTAGGAAAGAAAACTGCTTATCAAAAAGAACTAAGGAAATAATGAAAAAAACTCTAGAGCAGCAAGCCTCGCTGGAAAAAGTAGGTTTCTGAGAAAAAAAATTATGAATTTTGATAGTTAAAATAATTGTTTTAAAGCTTATAATGAGTAAATGGTATGTTATGATTAAATGAAATTTGTCAACTGTTGACGAAATATTAGACATTGTGAAATTTAGAATTATTTCTTGATATGAAAAAATCAGATCTTGAGGAAGCTCTACCGGAAATATTGTCAAACCAAAACTGATAGCCAGTGGCGTAGTTATGGTGGGGGGGTATGGGGTTAAACCCCCAAAATTTTTTTTAAACAACAATTTTGTACACTAATAATTTTTTTTTCAAGTTTGTAGTTTTTAGCAGTCGAAAACCTCCTATCAAATTTGGTCTGACTTTCACAATAGGGAATGGGACTTACATAGTTATTTGTTTCATGATCTCCAGATTCCAAAAATACCCATCTCACATTTTCATATTTCTTTATTTATTTTATTTAATTATTTTTTTATTCCGGCCTGTATTTTTTTGGGAAACAAAAACAGACAAATGGCTGAACCAATAAGGCTGAAGTTTGCACCAGAGGTCAGTTTCAGTGTAAGAAGGGTCTGATAGAAATTTTGAGTCAATTGGTTTAGCGTTTTCGGAGATATTGGCCAAAATATAGCTAAAATGAGCAGGTTTTTAAGGTTCATTATACCACACCCCTGTGCACAAATTGAAAACCTGCTTTTCTAGCGGGGCATGCTACGCTAATATTTTTAAAATTTTCTTTTCATTGAAAAAAAAACAATTCTAGCGCAGCATGCTCCACTAAAAAAGCAGGTTTTCAATTTGTGGCACAGGGGTGTGGTGTAATGAACCATAAAAACCTGCTACAAATTCGTACTTTGGGATTTTGTAAAAATAATGTTTTCATTTAGCCAATATCTTTGGAACCGCTAAACCAATCGGCTCCAAATTTCTATCAGACCTTTCTCACACTGAAACTGACCTCTGGTGCAAATTTCAGTCTTATTGGTTCAGCCGTTCGTCTGTTTTCATTTCCCAAAAAAATATAACCCAAAATAAAATAAAATTAAATAAAATAAATAAAGAAATATGAAAATGCGAGATGGGTATTTTTGGAATCTGGAGATCATGATACGAATAACTATGTAAGTCCCATTCCCTATTTTGAAAGGCAGACCAAATTTAATAGGAGTTTTCAACTTTGTCGAAAACCTGTTATAAAGGTTGGGGGTCAAGCTTTCCCTGAACCACAAACTTTATATAAAATGTAAAATAATGCAATAAAACCTCTGAACATAAATTCCTACACTTGAAAGAACTACGATTGATTAAGCAAAAAAATCTACCCTTGAAGTTTTAGCTCTAAACCAACTCTGTTTAAACTCAGTTCTCAGTTCAACTCCATGGATTTATTTCAGTGTCAGTTCTGTGAAGTGGGAGAGAAATTGTTTGATAGAAAGGAATAGTTGAAATATAAAAATCATGTAATACACATATGACTACATCTTTAGAGGAGAATGTTTCATCAAAACTTATTCACTAATTTAGGTTAAAATTTCAAGAAACTGGACATTATTTGAGAAGTTTTTTTTTTTGGAGATTTCCAGTTCTGGATAGAGAAATCAAATAGCCTCCTCAAATAAATTGTGTCAAACTTCACAGAAATTAATACCTGGGTCAAAATAACAAACCACCATATTGGATAAAACACTTAAACTTTGCTGGACACTGAGTTGACACTGTTGGTGAAGGATATATAGGTATTTGTTTTTGTTTTTTTGTTTTTCTCAAATAAATTGAAAGATGAAGCTTTTGGTTGATTAGTTTGAGAATAGGAAAAATTGTGCATCAATATGGTGTTTAACTTATCATAGTGGTTGACATTTTTGGCCTCAGTGTCTGGTTCAATTAGGATGCTTAGGATGTTGAGAACAAATAATATGGTGACTACTCATCCCTTGATTATTTTTGGAGGTATCACATTTAGTCAGAAACAAAATTGATCTAGGTTCTGCAATCTTGGTCAGAGTCTTGTAAATTGACAAATTCAGAGTGTTTCCCTTGAATAATAATTTCCTAATTTTAAAAATTACAAATAGATAGTTCTTTGACATGCATTTATCCAAAAAAATTGGGGAGGTTTGATTTTAGGTGACCAAACAGAAAGTAGTCATATTCTATTTGGATGAAAAAAACTATTAGTGCTTTTTGATAACTCCATAGTCCCATTCTAATTAGAAAAAGACAAAATTAGTTTTCTAAAGAAGCTGATCTATTGACAATAATTAATTTCTTTTTACAACAATTATTCTTTCTACCCATATTTCCATGAAAAACTGTGGCAACATTGCATTTATGTCTTACTAGGGACATACAAGAACAGGTGATGTGTACTCTTGATGTCTGACCAATGTTCATGAGGAGTCAATTTCAAATAACACAAAGGTCTGACTATAGACTGATATGATTTCATTTTTGTGTGTAAAAACACACACACACGCAGTCTAACCAACATACTGTTACAGTATTTTTTTATTATTGTGTGTATAGCTTTGTGGGTTGGGCGGTTTTTTCAATGTTTTGAAAACTATGACATTCTGCTGTCAAGCAACATTCTAACCTCAAAAATAAAGATTTTTTTTTGGGTCTTACTAAGGCAGTTAGGTGTCAAGGTCCAACTAAGATACTATAATCACGTATGTGTGTGTGTGCGTGCGTGCGTGTGTGTGTGTGTGTGTTATGTGACAAACAGAATTTGAAACTGGACAGTGCGCCGTGCAGTTTTTTTATGCAATCCCAACTTTTTTGTATCTAATATTTTTTTACACCTGGGAGGAAGCGGACTAGAGAGCAAGAATGTTTGCACATTAACCTGAAAGGAAATGATGGGAACATAACTTTGTATAGGTAATAGATAATATATTTACTAAAATTTCTCAATGTATCCCCTTAGAGTACAATTATTATTAAATACCACTGAGGATGTATAATTTTGAAATTTTTAGTTTTTCTCCGCATATTTCAAAAATAAGACATCTTTTCTCCTCATCTAATCAGAAAATTTAATGGCCATAAAATGTAATAGAGCCTTAAAATTTTTTTCTTGATAAATGAATTTTCTATAGACTTGTTATTATGGAAAAGAGTAAAAATCTTTGAAGAATTCATTCGGAGTATTTTTTTTTTTTAGTCATACATTACTCTAGTAGACAATAAATCTGGCGAAGTTTTTCAGAAGTAAAACTACCTACACTTACCTACTTCTTATATAGTTAAATTTTGACTTTTTAGACTATCAAAATGGCACAGTAGTGAATATTGTATTCAATTTCAGCAATTACGTATCAACTTATTTGTTAATTGGTTTCGTGATTTCAAATTGTAGCAAAAAGATGTTAGAATACCTACTATTATTCGTTCTCACTACCACCTTCATTCTATAAATAGAATATTCAGCACGGAAATATACTCAGAGCCTCAGAGGTTTCTCAGCTCCCGAATAAAAGAATCAGTCCGGTACATCATATTAAATTTTTCGCAAATTATAGTGTGTGCCTACCTTTACTATATATAAGTAACATAATATTAATGTAAAAAACTAAATAGTATTTCCTAATAGATATAAACGTATCTTACCTCTCTTACTCTGATGTTTGAATGTGGAAAATGGAATTTGCTCGGCTACAAAAAATGACTTTGAGAAAAAATTCAAAATTTTTAAATTCGAAGTTATACCTATTTACTCAATTTTACATTATTTACCTGTTGTTTTAAATATCTGCTGGCATACATAGAAAAACGACCAGCTGATGCACGTCTGACTTCGGTGTGTGACGAAGAACCAAATAATAAATGTAAGCTGGTGCTTGATATAGAAACCCATTATATTCATTAATGAAGCGTTTATTGTTTCAAATAACCACAAAACAAGAGCGATTATGTTTAGAACATGACTCATTGTCAGTTTTTGACAAGGTAGCAGGGGTGATGGTAGATGACACAGAAACAAAGACGAAGCGTATTTAAGTATAAAGTAAAGAGTTAAATTAGCTTTGAAATAAAAGTAGGTGTTGTTTTTTTTTCCGCACCTATATAAGTCCTTAGGGTATTTTCGTGGAAAGAAGGAAAAAAAAAACTAGCCCATTTGTGTTTCGCTAGAAAACCCAGTTTGCAGATGGAGATAGAGACAGAGATGGGAATGGAGATAGAGATAGAGATGGAGATGGAGACTGAGATATAGATAGAGATGGAGATAAGATGGAGATAAGATGGAGATAAGATGGAGATGGAGATGTAGGTATATGTCGATGTAAATTGAGAGAGTGAAAGTGAGAGAAAAAGTTTACCAGAAAAAATTACAAAATAATATAGATAGTAATCTATTTGTCTCGATATTAATCGATGTTTCATTGCTAATTTCATGTTAAGAAATTACAAAAACCTATTGATAGTCAGGGGTGGGCACAGATAATTTTAATTTATCAGAAAAAACAGATAATGGATAATTTTCGGATATAATTATCCATATTCGAATAGTAATAATTGAAGTTATTCGTTGTCCGTTTATTCGAATAACCAATTACAGAAAACTGAGCATCCCTTATCCGAATAAACAAATAATTTACTGAATGATTTTTGGATCATATTTTACTTCCTAAATTATGAATTATCGATCATCAATTATTATCAATTATCATCAATTATTCATTATAATTTCGTCAATGTGAAGTAATACGTACATATCTTCAATTTATGAAGTAAGTACTGTATACATACTATACATACCTACTGAGTATACTAACAATATGACATGTAAGAAGTAATATGAAAATAATAAGATATAATATGTAAATCTCCTTCAATTTTGCAATTAGGTCAGATCAAAGAACTTTTTTTATTCATATTAAGGTACACTAGTCTAGCATAGTGCACAAGCACAGCACAGGGTAATGTAGACTCAAAAGTTCCTTTTCTGTAAATTTTTCTAGCTAAAATAAAGAAAACACCTTATTTGATAAAATTTGAATAAAAATCATTTATTTTTCAATATTTTATTCTCAACTCGATAATTGTTCAGCTCTAATTTTCTAAAAATGATTTATCCACTTTAAAACCATTACTCAATAAATCAGCACCAATCTTGTAAATTACATAAAATTATCCAAAAATTATCTGAAAACTATTCAGTAATTTAAGGGGAAAAATTATATGTTATTCAATTACAAATACCCAGATAAATTTATTTATCCGTTATCCGTTACAGCCAAGATCAAAGAACCTTATCAGTTATTCAAATAATAGAATCATCATCCATGCCCACCCATGTTAATAGTTATCCATATCTGTTAAAAAAAACTTGATCAATCAATGTTTCATCGCTAAAAACCGCTCTTCCAGAGATTTTTGTTTCAAGTTTTCTCGAGAACTACTGAACCAATGAGTACCAAACTTCTTTCAGACTTGCACCAACATAAGGATAATCTATCGTGAAAATTTCAGCACCATCCCTTTTTTTTATTTTCTCAGAATCTTCAAAAAATGATTTTTTCAGGAGTTTTTTCTTTCAGTTCTTCCTGGAATTGCCAAACCAACAGGTACCAAACTTCTTTTAATCATGTTCCAGTATGAGAACTATCTCATGTGAAAATTTCAGCTTTATCTCTTTCTTAGTTATCTCAAAACTGTGAACACAAAATTTTAGCCTATACATATAATATACAACACTAGGTATAATAAGAAATTCGTTCGCTTAAAATTACCCTTTAATATTTCAAGAAATTAAATGTGCATATGCTAACTATAAAATTTTTTTTTGTTTCCCCTAAATAATGAATTGAACAGTGTTACCACATCTATGGCAGCAAAATTTTTGGGAGAGGACAAGCCAAAGCCCGGACTCATTGCTTGTAGATACATAGGTATAACCCAAGAAAACTTTGGTAGTGAAGACAATTAAGTTTTTCTACATAAGATTTGATATAGGTTAGTATCATTTAGCTTAAAGAAAACAAAAAATTCATAAGGTGCACCCAGATCTCTCAACTACATGAAAAAAATTTCAAAATTGTCTACCCTGGCATTTACAAACTGGGGCAAAGAAAACCTGAACACACTATAACTTTTACCCATGAAATTGATTTTGTCAGAGACAGTTTTAAAAATGTCTACCTACAAGATTTTACTGCTGGTAGATTAGATAGATTTCAATAGGAGTGCGCATTTAGGAGTCAATATTGCTTATATATACATATAGGTATAGTTACCTATAAGTAAATGTGCAGGTAATAAGGCGTATTTTTTGCAAATGTTATTGCTCATCGATAAGTATCGATAATCGATAGGTAGCTTATTCCATTTCTAATCGGAAAAATTAATCAATAGAAATCAATAAGGATTTTCTATTTATAAATCATAATCGATTAAGTATCGACAACATAAAGAACTATTTATCACTAAAAACTTATCAATTTTTGCAATTTACTACCTGACTTTTTTTTTCAATTTTGTCTGTAAAACATGCTAATTTAGTGATTGTAAAGGATTGACAATGCGAGGGTATCATTATCGACCACTAGTAAAATGATTCTTTATCGATTGATAACATTAACAACAAAAAACATCTTAATGGTACTACCTATTTGGTACTTACCAGTAGGTATTTTTAAACGCTGTAAAAAAGTCAATATGAAACCAAGTAACATTTATCATTTAAAAACATTATGTTAAGCATATAGTTTACATAACCCTTATCAGTTGCTGGTGAAAAAACGTGCTAGTAGCTGGTAAATCAGCCATTGTAAACAAGAACTAGCTCTCTTATTTATTCGCTCGCTGGTGAGCTGGTAAAGTTGAAAATTTTCAACTTTTAAGCTAGAAGTACACTAGTTACCAGCTGGTGTTTCAGCTTCGTTTAAATAAGAATTTTGGTGAAATTTATAATAAAAACGTAATTTTTTCACATTTTTTTTACCAGCATTGTATAGACATAAAAACCAGCACACCAGCAGCTGGTAAACATGCATTGTGTAAACTACCATTCAAGCAAGAGCGATCTTATCTTGACTCTCCTAGTTATCGTTAGTATTTATTTATAAAATTTGGAATGAAATGATATACAATAAGAATAATTTCTCGAATAAATTACGTTTATTTTAATATCTGAAACCTTTTTTTATCAATAATCGAAAGCTTTTCATAATTAAAAATACTAATATCCTCTGTCTTTTAAAAACATTGGAAAAAGATTGAAAAATAATGCAATAAATAAGATCACGAGCCCCACATGAGAACTGAGCTTTGAGAATTGAGTGTCGCCGTGTAAAAATGCTCGCCACTCACGCTGATCAGCATCAAAAATTTTTTGATTATGAGCGTGAGAGTAAGTAGTGACGTTGAAAGTTATGTCCTCACCCTCATAGGGTGAAATAAGTAATATTTTTACTCAATTCCTCTGGAACAAAAAAAAATTTTCATCACTTTCCCTGGTCACCTACATGTAGCCCCATATTCTAAGTAGAGCTTAACGTCGAATGGGTACCTTCAAGGGCTGTATGGTATGATACACAGCAAAAGAACGTCACTTTATTTAAAAAACTTCAACAGGAAAAAAAATAAAAATTACAAGAAAAACGGGAAATTTGAAAAACGTTTCAAACATAGCAGTTGGCATCGTTATATTGTAAATGTTAAGGAAAAGCAGGTGAGTATAAAATAATTCGTTTTCTTTCACATTCTCACATTTTATTTTTGATTTAATATTATCAACGCGAGTTCCCCTTTCTAATAATAATTGCTTATTTCCCAGTAATTTTTATCTGAGAATGAGTAAAAAATTTAATTGGGTCAGTACCCATTAGCAGATCTACACATCCATGAGAAAATTCGCCTAGAGCACACTATAAAAGGTCAATTTTTAAACGGTTTCAGATTTGTGTGTTTAATTCAAAGAATTACATCGAGCAGCTTACGAATTTCAATTCCAGATTTAATTGGACTGTAGGTTTTTTAGTTCACAAAAATAACAACGAACGATAGCTCTTTTGTTTTCATAGCGAGATAAAAAAATGGGACCAAGCTTCTGGGTATGACAAATCCTTCAGCTTGAAATCTCTAACGATGTAGGATGCAGGACCAACAAGTGACTGATTTAAATAGTATAGCTTTTGCACGTTGGTCAGTTCAGAGTTTGAATGTACTATGTTATCGAACAGGTTTTTGAAGTTGTAGAAATTTTTCAATTCTCCATCAAATGTAGGCACATCAATTTTTTTTAGTTTGGGTTGGCAAGAGGATGACGATGACGAGAACGAATGGTTTAGATCAGATGTCTGAGGTATTAACGATTTGCGAGATTTTTCACTACTCAAGAGATGATGAAAGGTTTTAATTTTACCTTTAATAGTGGCACAACACTTATGATGTTTGTTGATCTCTTGGAGTAAGGACACGATGATCTTTTCTTGGTCAGTAACATTTTCATCCAGGAGATCGATCATGCTGTTGGTAACATATTCGAATTTATCTTTGTGGGGTAGGTAATCAATTTCCAATTCAGCCTCTAATTCTGAAAGGGTTTCGTTGTCCATTGGGTTTTTTTTGTCAATTTGAGAAGTTGGTCTCGAACACGAATAATATTTAATCGAATTACACGCCTTTGTTTCTTAAAAGCATCCATGTTAACGAGTTAGCGAATTTACAAATTTAAAATACCAATTAGAACAAGACTTGCAAAAAATGAAATATTAATTGCCTGGATAATGATATCCGGCCCAAAGGACCAAAAAATAGTTATATAAAATAGTTCGAGGGATTTGGCTTAAATAAAAATTATGACAAAACTTAGCAAGAGAGTTAATATCAACGAAGTTTATAAAACGAATGTACATGAGAAGACTAACAAAAAAAAAAATGGTACAATATCGAGAGTACAGCTTAAAATATCGGAGTAAGTAAATACATAGCAAAAACGAGAGATAAAGATAGATAAGTTAGGTGGCATATACATGTTGGCGATATATCGATACAAAAAGAGTGAAGCTACGTGAACAAGTTCATTCACGTGGGTATGTACATTATTATGATTCAAATATACTACATACCTAATTGAAAAAGAAGTCATTCGTTATTGAAGACCCAAATTTTAACTAAAATTTAGTTGGACTTAAGAAGGTATGTAAATATAATTAATATTAATTCTGATTTGATTTAATTACATTGGACAAAATAAAAAATTGATATCGTCCCTAAAATTAGTTCTATAGGTAGGTACCGTATCTATACATAGCTTATACCTACTATGTGTATATACCTACTTAGCTACAATAGTTGTTGTGACTTGAAGGAACTTTCAGAAGGTAGTGCGCAATACGCAATATAAACAGCAAGTGCCATTTAATCCGACAAATGAGAAGTAAAAAATTAATCGTAATGAAGTGAGTACATAATACAGCAGGTGTAGGCCACACACATCAATAAATAACGATAATTTAAAAATTTAATATTCTTTTTATTGGTGATCACATTTATTTCTCGAAATGAATATGCGGTGCAACATTACAGTTTGGTGCGTATGTAGGTACTAAGTTCTTCTCGAAATGATATTTTAAGGATGAAAAAAATTCATTAAAATATAGTTTTAAATCACTCGTATAAAGAAAATTATTTTTGACTCGACGAACAACGTGGATTAAAATTCGATATTGAATGGGTAATATTTAAGTCCTTTGTATCTGTAACAAAATCAGTAATAATTATTTTAAACGTAGCCTACCTAGTTAGGTACCTATAGTAGGCCTGTCTAAAGTAGATTTTTTTGGAGACATACATGTTACCTACACGAAATTAATGAATAATTGTATACCTATCGGTAGGGCCATATCTACAGTGTGTCTTCATCGAATTCAAAGCTTTAAGATCAGAATCGTCCAAAGTGAAATCAAATACATCAGCGTTTTCGATGATACGAGATTTGGTGACAGATTTTGGAATGACAATAACACCTCTTTGGATCTGAAATGAAAAGTATAAATTCTGTAATGGTGTACCCCACAGCAAGTACGTTTAAGGGAGTATGGCAACTGCACGAGTTGATCAATAGCTCACTCCGTCTGAGTTGGGTACAATAAGTTTTGCAAAAAGTGTACCCATTGCGAGATTTGAGTTAAGGGCAATAGAACCTGCGGTTTGTTTGGCGAAAGCCCGGTTATGGTAAAGATAAATTATTTAAAAAAAAAAAAAAATAAAGAAAATTAAAGAAAATTAGACATTTAAGCGAATGAGGGAAACTGAGGAACCAATTGGGCTTGCGAAAAAAATTAAAGAAATGAAAAGTGAGAAAATTAAATTGAGGAGTAAGAAAATTAAATTAAAGAATGAGAAAATTAAGAGTTATGTAATTGGCCCTTTCATCTCGCCATACCTACATGACTCGAAATTACAGCATTTCGTACACATGTTGTGAAAAAAATTAATTCATACCTATGATCTTAGTACTTAGGTACAAATAGGCATGAAGAACAACTTAAT
Organism: Ericerus pela; assembly: GCA_011428145.1. Classification (NCBI taxonomy): domain Eukaryota; kingdom Metazoa; phylum Arthropoda; class Insecta; order Hemiptera; family Coccidae; genus Ericerus; species Ericerus pela. The sequence goes on along the minus strand of WOFM01000265.1, from coordinate 2,150,762 downwards.
GTAGATCTTATCAACAGAATAATATGGTACCTACCTGGTACCTGATTGCGATTTGACTTGGCGTCTTCTTGTATTTTTTAGAGAGTTGCAAAATAAGTGGATCCTGTAAAAGCACAGGGTTATCTTTTGGGGCAAAGGTGCTGTTGGGAGCGCCAAGTGGACTGTACGAAGTGATGAGAATGCCTCTACGTTCACAAAATTCTTTGAGTTTATTCTGATTGCAATAAGGATGACACTCGACCTATGAAAACATACGTCGAAATATAGTTAATCTGGAAACAGGTACCTTTAAGAAAATGAAATGTAGAATACGATTAATACCTATTCGGATTTAGAAAATATATTTACTTGATTAGTGACCGGTTTTATCTTTGCAATGGCCAATATATCGTCGACTTGTTGGCTGTTGAAGGTGGATAAACCAATCGACCTTATGAGACCTTTTTCCACCAACTTCTCCATTTCTTTCCATGCGTCGATGTAATTGGCGTCGCTGCCAATAATTTGATTATTCTCATCGACGGGGAAAATTTCATCGCTTTCCTGCCATAAATAATTACTATTATTTCGGACATTAGTACGAACAAGAACAATTGAAAAATGGTTCACAGAAATGGCGTAGAAGCAAATAGATAGATTCAATTTTTATCATTTAGTAGGTATATATAAAAAAAATTTGTGTCTATATTATTTCATAGAGCGAGGGTTTTTAATAATAAATCATTGGAAAATTCCTACTTTTTTTCATAAAAGTTCGAGGTTCGAGTAAATTTATTCGTTTACAGCGTGAAATTCGGTACTTTAAAACTGCCTTATTTTAGATAATTGCACCTTCGAGAATGTAGACAGGTAGGTAGTGCAAGAAACTGAAGAAAATCAATTTGTAATTCAGAATTACGTATTTTATTTCTAGAAACCATATGAAGTACAATAAAACTTGTATTTCAAAAAATATTGCAAGTTGATGATAATTTGTTTACTATTACGAGAATACCTAAACCGTATAATGTTAAAGCACAGTTGCTTTCAATCATAAAATTAGAGTATATAAGACAATTTCACATTTTTTGATTTTCATTGATATTATTATTATGTATGAACAATGACCGAACGAATGAGAAAGTTTTATCTAAAGCTTTAATATTATTGGTTCGTGAAAGTGAAAAGAATGAATTATTTAGTAGAAGATAAAGTTCAGAGAGGAAAGACGAATGAAAAGCGTGAATAGAAATATTAGGCAAAGACGGCGGTAAGTTTATCAGACTTCCTAAATGCTGAGCTCGCAAAAGTTCCATATGCTATAATCCAGTAACAACATTTTTATTAGAAGAAAAATGTGTAGAAAGAAATGTGAAAGCCAACAAGTGATCTGACAATTAGAATGTAAGCTTTTTGGTTGAAAGCTACGTGTTCTTTTAATAATGAATTAGGCTAATTTCATTTACGTAAAGAAAAATACAAATTATTTTCAATGTACTTTCCTCACACAAAACAATTTATTATTTTTATAATTAATTAATTCTTTATAATGCTAATGATTAACTTTTAAAATTAATGAAAACTGAACGTAGGTAAATTTTAATTAATATCAATTTTGAATCGAATCATCACTACATTATATAGATGTATATACCTATGCTACAAATTTCTGAATCATTCGCGATGAAAGGACATGAGAGAGTTTTCCTCAATTTTTGGGGAAGATTAATTCTTATGAAAGATAAATTTTTCGTAAATTTCAGAAAATTTTATGCGAAAGCTTTAATAAATTCTTCTCATGTTAACAATGTTTTTTTTTCCGTATGAACTATTTTGACCGATCACATTTTCAATTAATCCACGTTTTTCTCACAATTTGTAATAATAAGGTTCGAAAATAATGTTTGAAACTTCACTGACTCCAGAAACTATGTTAATTATTAGGTACTTATGTATTTTGTTAATTGATGAAAAATTTTCACTCGATAACCAACCGGTCGAGAAATGAGTCAATATTTTTACTAGAAATTATTTTAAATCGGGGCAAACAAAATGTTGGCATTCGTTAAATGTATGCCATGGATGATTAAACCTATAAAGTATGTAAGTCAAAACATCGATTTTGAGTAGATGACAAACTAGTTCACAATAGCTGAAAATATGTTGAATAACACCAAAACACTGAAAAGTTTAATTTCGATTCGATCCACGGTCAGAAATTATTCACTATTAATTGCCAAACATAAAGGCAATTATGTCGTGTACATTCCAGAGGCGGATGAAGGGTTTTCTGGATAGTGAATGACTCGAGTCTATGGCCACGATCGTCTAAAGAATGCTTAGTTTCTAACAGCCCCATCAAAAAATTAAGTTGTGAGCCAAAAAAATTCACAGGTTTCCCATTTTGTAACAACGATTGGAGGGCATTTAAGATAAATAAAAATTTTAAAAAGTTCCAGCGCAGGAAGCCTCGCTAGAAAAAGTAGGTTTTCGAGAAAAAGAATTATGAATTTTGATGATCACATTAATTGTCTGTAAGTTTATATGCGTTAATGATATGTTATGATTGTATAAATTGTGTTAGCTGTTGACGAAATACTAGACAATTGAAATTTAAAAGCATTATTTCTCTAAAAAATGAAAAATTGATTACGATGATAAAGTATGGTAAATAATCGTAAAATCAAAGAAATATAATAAAGTTATGAAATAAAATAAAAAAAAAGAAAATATGAATATCTGGTTAATTTTTGTAAGAAGAAAAGTTCATGTAAATTAGAAAAAAAAAGAAGAAAAAAAGGTTTACCGGAAATATCCTCCATTCGATCCCCACCAGAATTGGTAGCGTTCTATAATAAATTATAGGAAATATTCTTTTCAAATTTCGTACATATGGTTCCAAAATTTGGCATTTTATGACCAATATAAAAACAAAAATAGCAGTACCAAAAGTACCGTCCTGCTGATCCACGCCAAAATTGATCGCGTACTACAATGAATTAAAATAAATATTTGTTTTGAATTTCGTGGGTATTAGTGAAAAATTGAGTATTTTATAGTCAAAATAAAAACAAAAATATCAGCACCAAAGTCAATAGGTCTGGTCCTTGACTTAGCACAAATGTTTGTATTAAATAATGTGATAATCGAACAAAAATTGCAACCTGTACCGTGGGAACAAGAAACTGACTTATATCTATTTATCTATATGTGTAATATATGAATTGGAGTTATGGGTTAAAATTTTTTTGAGGTCGTGAATTAAAAAATGTACTCACCTCCAACCCTGTGGGCTAATATCGCACCTACCGTAATTTAAGTACATTTTCTAATTATACCTACTTGAAGTTAAGAGTTGTTCGTATTTCATTTTCTTAACGTTGCCACATCCACTTTATTTTTCATTACTATTTTCTCTTTACACTTTTTTTTACCATCGTTATCTACCGCTTCTCATACAATTCAGGCATAAAACATTGGTAAAAATTGGGTGACACTTTTTCACAACTTGGCTGAAAAAGTATTTTCAATGTTAAAACAAAAAGCTTTTTCAAAAGAAGCTAATTGTTTAGATAGAGGTACGGTGGATATGGGTTATTATTTTATTTTACTTTTTTTTTTTTTTTTTTTTTTTAATTTGGCAATTTTTATTTTAGAGAAAAAATAACATCCACCGAGCACTCCCTGGATCCGATATCGGTTATTTTGATTGTTTTTTTAAAGAGTTTTTCTCAAAAACATGTCATAGGTGTATTTTATCATCAAAAGGGCCATATGGTATGAAAAGTAGAGTACCTATATTATATAGTTAAATTTGCAACAAAATACCTCAGTAATTAACCTTACCTTAAATGCGAAAGGTTTATGCATCAAATATAAGTCCAAGTAGTCGAGTCCTAAATCGTTGAGACTTTTATAAAACCCTACAGGAACGCGATCGGGTCGATGATGTGTATTCCACAACTAAAATACAAATACACGTAGATATACCTGTAGATACACTTAGTGAAATATTAATTTTGTTACCTAGCAACATGTATTACGCTCAGAACAAAACTGAAAGTAGGTATATTATATTTCGTACCTTACTAGTTACAAATAAATCTTCGCGTTTGATAACGCCTTCATCTATTTTCGCCTTAATTCCGAGACCAACTTCTTTTTCATTTTGGTACGCATAGGCACAGTCGATGTGCCGATATCCAGCATCAATTGCATCTTTCACTGCCTGAGTAACCTTTCCAGGCTCCGACTGAAACAGGGAAAATCAGTTAGGCTAAAATCGACGAACATGCCGAACGATCGTTTCATACGACAAAAATAAAAAACTCACCATCCATGTACCCAATCCCAAAATGGGACATTTAATTCCGTTGTTGAAGGTGACAAACGAAGTTTTTGCAGACATACCTAATTAGCCAGTTTACCTGATTCTGCTGTTGACGTTCAAACACTGAATTGATAGGTTCGACCGCTATTCAACAACTGATGGAACCAAAATCTTCAAAATTTACTCGGGTACTGTAAAAGTGAGAAAACTTTTTTATTAATACGTTTTCCAGTTTCATTGATTTTAGATAGGTAGGTATAGATATATCTACTAAAATTTAGTCTCATTTATTTTGGGGAAAATGGCCAATGATACCCTCAGCCGCATATAGTCTAAGTACATATTCCCCGTTTTGTAATAGGCTTAGACCTAACCCAGTTTAGATATGCCAAATAGCAGATTTATTCAATACTTATACCTACCCACAGCATAAATTTTTAATTAATAGGCTCAGAATTTCAGCCTTTCCGACATAGACTTTATAGAATTATAAATGGCCAGCGTACATGGCCTAAAATAATTGTTATCAGTTGTTCAAATAGAATAAGTAACTTGGGCCACTTGACCAGTACCCTCATATTTTAATTGGAATCTAATTTTTTGATATCGAGAACACAGACACATAGCCACACAAACGCCTGTATCACTGCCAAACGGCTTGAATTTCTTGTGTTATCCTGAAAAATCGGTTTTATCACTATAATCAGTTCATTATAACATATAGCCATCTCATATTCAAAGCTTACAAAAACATCCGCTAGATATTAGCCACTTTGATTGGAGTCCCAATTCAATTAACTGGTTTTTCACTATTTTCCTGTCATTGTTTGTTTATTTTGCAAAAGAAAACAAAAAAAAAGGAAAAAAATATAATTTCTGTTCCTTTTATTTCTTAATATGGATCCCTCTTTAATAACGGAAAGAAAAATATAAAATACCCTGGCTACGGTCTGGCACTTCAAAGCTTTTAGGAGTAGTGCCTCCCCTGAAAACAAATGACGGGAACATCACTTTTTTATCAAAATGAGATAACTGAGAATAAAGGGAGATTGAGCATGCACACACCCTTCACTTCTTACTTACCTCCACTTCAATCAGGCCTGTAAAGGAAACTAATTCATTTCAAGGAATATAATTATTATATTAGAAAAATTCAAACGAATAATCGTTAAACGCGTGTTGACTATATGATGATAATAACTGAACAAAAAAAGATATTAATTTATGTTCAAAAAGAAAGAATTTAATTTCTAATCGCCCACAAAAACACCTAGAAAATGGATAAACTGACATGCTTGGATGTAACAACCACAAACTTTACCACAATTGAAAAAAGAGATCTTTCAAGAGAAAAAGAAAAATACATTTAATAACTTCATTTTGAAATTAATCAAACAAAGAAGATGAATTTAGAATTAGCAAAAAGAATATGCATGTCTAAGTCAATGATGTCCAAAACTAAAGTGCCAAAATGAGGGAACAAGTCAAGAGTTTAAGGAAGAAGAAATTGTGGTGGACATGTTCGTGAACAACCAGCAGTTGGTACCTCCGTTTTCTAAGGTGAGTTCAAAGAAAAAAAAAAAAAGAAATAATGAAAGACAAAAAAATAAGAAATAAAGGAAAAAGTAAGGGAAATATGTCCTACATGCTGCAAGTGTATACACCATCATAATTTGGAAATTTTTGATTTTTCTCCATATATTTTGCAAACAAGATTTCTTTTATTCCCATTATGTAGCACCAAAAAAGAGTGATATTATCCGAGTTTTTTCTTCTTTTCGACGTTAACACTTTTACCGAGTATTTATTTATGGTTCTCCATAAATAAATACTAACGAACAATAAAGATAAACTTTATAACTAAAATATAATTCCTTGGTATCTACACTCTTATGGTAGACCTTAACTTTTTTTGTATTTATGAGACTTCAATCAAATTTCAACAAATTACTTTTGGTAAAATATAATATTTTTTATTTACAAACGATAATGAGTATCAAGTACTAAGACTTAAAATTTATCTGAACTGAATATAGTGTTATTCAATGTAATAGTTTTTATATTCTAATTTTTACACAGTATAGAAAAGAAATGGTAAGTAATAGTGGGATTAGTTCACTATGATTGGTTTTTACCTGAAGGAAAGAGAATTAACGTTTTACCTGCTTTAGGTAGAAGTTACACATCTGTGAATTAATGAGGTCAAATACAATTGTCTTTCATTTAGATGAATTATTTTCATCGAATTCTAATGGGACAATTTACTGTTAACTTTGTTTCAAGAAGAAGAAGAGTCAAAAGTGTGTAATAAATTGGGGAATTAATAAAATCATTATGACTGTGTAATATATAATCATACATTTAAAAAATGTTCTTAAATGTACGTCTATATTCGTTACACTCATCTAATTAGAAAATACCTATAATCGCGTAAATTTAATACAGCTTTAAAACTGTTTTCAAAATAAGTGAATTTCCCATAGACCTGTCTTTATGGGAGAAAGCAAAAATCTTTGATGAATTCATTCGGAGGATTCTTTTATCAGTTATACATTGGGCTAGTCTAGGAGATAATAAATCTTGTTAAGTTTTCCAAAAGTAGAACTACCCACACCCTCCTACTTCTTATTAATTAGATTTTGACTTATTAGACTATTAGAATGGCCCCATAGTGAATATTGTATTTAATTTCAGAAATTACTATCAACTTATTTGTTAATTGGTTTTGTGATTTTAAATTATAGCAAAAAGATGTTAGAATACTATTATTCGGTTTCACTAACACCTCCAATCAACTAATAAAATATCCAGCTCGGTAATATACTAAGAGATTTTACAAGTTACAAAGAAAAGAATCTATTAGAAACATCTCATTAGATTTTCTTCAAGTTATAGTATTTACCTTCCTATACATATATATATATATATATATATATATATAGATTATATATATAAAACGTAATATTATTGTAAAAAACTAAATAATATTTTCTAATAGATATTGAACATCTTACCTCCTCTCTTATTCTACAGTGTGGATGCTGTAAATGGGATTTGTTCTGCCACAGAAGATAATTTTGAGAAAAAAGTTAAAATATTCAAAATCATTAATCATTTCGAAATTATACCCGTTTACTCAATTATAAATTATTTACCTGTTGTTTTAAATAACTACTGGCATACATAGAAAAACGACCAGCTGATACACGTCCAAATTTGGTGTGCGACGAAGAACCAAATAATGAATGAAAGTTGGTGTTTGATATGGAAATCCATTATACCTATATATTCACCATTCAGCGCTCATTATTTCGAGTAACCACACAACAAGAGCGATTAGGTATAGAATATGACTCATTGTCAGTTTTCGATAAGTTAGCATTGGTGGTGGTAGATAACATAAAAACAAATACGAAACATAGTTAAGTATAAAGTAAAGAGATAGATTAACTGTGAAATATTCTTTTTTTTGTTTCAACTAAGTATAAGTCAATAGTGTATTTTCATGCAAACAAAAAAATTCCTCAACCCATCAGCAGGTACCTTCTCAGGTAGACTACCTACCGACGGTGCAGTTTATTTTGGTCGTTTTCTTCGATTTCTTGAATCATTGAGTTGCAGAATTGAAATTTTATATCATCTTATTTCGACCATTCGCTTGTGTTCAATGGCGGTATCGATTATTATAATATTTCGTCAATTTTCTTTAACATTCCATAAGGCTTTCTAGATCATAGTATCGAAAAGTTCATGAAAAGCTCAGTTTTTGAAATTTTATAAGTTATTAATTTTTCATTTTGGCAGAATGATTTTTTTAAATTCACTTTAATTTCGGTCTGCTAAGCAATATCTGAGTGGCGGATCCAAGAGATGTAAATGGGGAAATTTTTTCCCCCAAAACGCCAAAAAAAGAAGGAAAAACAGACAAAAATTTAAGGGAAAAAGTGAAACCACAGAATCTAGACTAGAACAGTAAAAAATTTGTTAAAGATCAAATAAAAAAATTAAAAAAAAGCTCAACTTCGTAACATTTATTGTCATTCCCCCCTCCCAAAAAAAAAAAATGACGCTCTGGATCCACCACAGTTCCATTCGTACTTTCCATTTTCTAAATCAACAAATTATGTGAGGAAATTGTTAAACTTATTATAAAATACGACTTCTGTTGACTAATCTTTCCCTACCCCACACTTGGAACACTTTTTTATCGGTTACCTCAGTCCATAAGTATCTATCATTGTACTGTATAGTCGAAGGGAACCTACCAATTAGTATTTTGAGGTTGTTTCTTTTTTGTTTGTTGAAAACCGATCCCAGAATATTGAGTCATCTCTGCCACTGACTCACCTGTTAAGAAGTCTTTACTTATCTAGAAAAAATAACAGCCAGTTTTTACCAGGAGGCCGTTTACAAAATGTCAATAAGCTTTATATAACTATGTCTATTGAGATGCCAACTATATTTTTCTTCTTTCTCCTTCTCTCTCACATCTCATCATATTTTTCTTATGCCATTCGTCCTTCACATCATTCACTTTAATTTAATTTCTATACATTTTTTTTATTTTATCTCGCGACTACCTTTTGTTTTAATAATTTATCATGCTTTGCTTTTGCCTATTTTGCTTATTAATTATTCACTTGCTCTGCTTGTTTGTACTTGTTTGCTCGTCATTCAGCTAGCTTTTGGATCTGTGTTCATTTCCTCTGATATTTGAATTGCTCAACCGTTTTTATTTATAATTCGTAGGCCAACACCGATTCGCTACTTCTCGCAAAAATATATACGATGCTTTATTTTGCAGCGGCCAATCGAATCGTGTTTCCTTTAAAGTATACGGCTGTGTACAATATACGAAACAATACGATTGGATGAAGTGGTGATGCAGATAAGGATCAGGACCATTTTCAGCATCAGCCTGGCTACACTGAGTTAGTTATTGTCTGGTTCTCAAATTGTGCTGGGTATGAGTCTTTGCTCCGAATTTTCTCTTTCCAAATCATACTTTTTCTCACCAATTCTTATTCATTTGCTTTCTAAAAAGTCACAACATTTAACGAAATCTTTAGCAATTGTGAATTGTATGTGTAAAATCTCTTTGTTCTTAAAGTTTCAAGAATTTCAGCCTATTAGTGTTCAAATTTGTAACGCCATTATACATGTCATCTTTTCATCCTGTTTAGTACTGCTTCACAAGCCTTAAGTGTATTGCTCAAAATTGTGTTTTTTATTACACCGATCAGAATATATTGGTAAGTTGTGTTATATTATCCTATCCAAATCAAAATTTAGTTTTCAATATTTTCACAAATCACAATTTGTGTGTGATATTACATTTACAACCAGGCACAGCATATTGAGCAAGTGAATGGAATAGTAGTTTATGTTGAGTTTTTCAACTTTTCAAAATTCAGTTAATTTAATTTCAGATCAGCGAGGCTTCTTGTGTTGGATCATTTTGAAATTATTTCCATGAAGTTAAGAGCTCCGAATGCGTTTTCTGTAAGCTGTATAGGTATATAATTCAATGAAAAAATTTAATTGACCTCTCAACCAACAACGAATTATTATTCTAACATCCTTCATCTATACCTATATTAAATTCGAAATTATGCAATCTTTCAACACCTACCATATTAGGTTGATAATTTTTGAAATAGACTACTCACAACTTTTACCTCGGGTTAATTTTAATAGTTTCAAAAATCACAAGAACAATTTATTCAATGTTTAGTAGGTTCCTAGTTACTTATTTTTGAATAATTTCAAATAGACCAATTTTGTTTCCCAGAATAACGTAAAATCTCTGTAACGAAATCCTTGGTTGTCGATAACTTACTGAAGATTTTTCCAAAACAAGAAAAACATGACAATGAGAATATCTTTGAACATTTTCTTAAATATGAATGAGAAAAAATGATCGTTTCCAACAACGTAAATATTGAAAAAATATTGATAAAAATGTCGCCACTTTTGCAGTAAATTGCGAATTTTGAAGGTTGCGTAATCAAACAGCGCAGTCAATTTTACCAGTCGAATTAGTTTTAGTGAACACTTAGTGTCGACTGTGAATATCGGCCTAATAGTACTTATAAAGATTTTGAACATGTTTGTGTTCATTTATATTGAGTATCTTGAATAATAAGTAAGCTAGCCTTAGCTAATTGAGAAAAAATTTTCGGATTTTTTCAAATCTTCATAGTAATGATGAATTGTCGATTGGTTTCTTGAAACGCAACTGCGCACCTAATTTTAATAATGTGTGCAAAAACTACTTTCGTAACTTTCAACAATGGAATTAAATGTCCCATGTTGGGTTTGGGTACGTGGAAAGTAAGTTTTTTATTTTTGTCGTGTCAAATTCGTCCCTCATAGGCTACTTAATACTCGTTGATTTTTACTAATTTTTCGTTTTTCAGTCTGAGTCTGGCCGAAATGTAACGTAAGCAGTGAAAGATGCAATTAATACTGTATATAACGTATCGACTGCGCTTTTGCTTGTTAAAATGAAAAAGAAATTGGTCTCGCAATTAAGGAGAAAATAGATGAAGGGTTTATTAAACGGGAAGATTTATTTTTTTTAATAAGGTAATAATTAGAAATACTTTTGGTTTTGTACTATAATATTACCTATAATTTTAACTTCAATCCAACATCTATATAATAAAATTCAATCCCAATTTTTATATGTTTTTCCGTGATTTTTACAACATTATTCTCAACATTTTAATTTTTAAAAGAACTGCTTCTCTCTCACATCACGACACCTCAGTTGTTATGTAAGCTACAAAGCTGCGGCGGTTGGTACCGACTGCTGGAAAGAGGATAAAATATGCTCAAATTCAAAAACGTAGTTTTTATCGCCATTAGCTTTTCAGAAATAAGCCATTAAAAACTGAGAATTAATGAGAAATTTACAGTTTTTTAAATTGTTGTTTATTTCAAAAACTAATGATGGTAGAAAAAATTTCCAGTGATCAACTTCCCTTATTTTTCAACGACGAATTCATTTCTATCATCAGTTTTCACCTAAAACGAAGTAATTGCGAGCTAATGGCGAAAAAAAAATACAAGATAAAAAACACACTTCTTTTTCCATCATTTTACAATTTTCATTTATTTTTTTTTTAAACTGATGACGATGAAAAATTATTTTAGTTTTGGATTTGAGAAAATTTTCTCCCCTTTCTAACAGTATCAATTGCAACTTTTGATCTGCAATAGTAGCTGAGAAATTTTGAGGTGAAAGAGGGAAGGTTTTTTTCATAATTTAAGTGTTGAGAGTGTTGCAAAAATTGTAGATAATTAGGTATACCAAAAGTGGAATTTAAATGGATAAAAAACAGCCCCATAAGGACGAGGGTTCATTTCCGCACAGCTCCTTAATCATTTGGGAGTTTTTTTCCATTTTCTCAAATTATTCACGTAAAATTAAAGAAAAAAAAAAACGTTCAATTAAAAAGTATGAAACATTTATGGGGATGAGATTACATCATATTTTAAATTTTTACTACTGTACAGCACCTTGAAAATTTTAACTTACAATTGAGGTTGGTATTTCATGTATGGTGTAATACATTAAGTTGTCTAAAACTTTTCAAACAGACCTCTTTTATGCCGTTACAATACACATATACGGGAGGCTTTGCCCCCAGACTCCCTCAGGTGTTGCTTTCTCTTGGCACTTCGCCCTTTGAGATTCAGCTAATCAAAAGTAAACTGTGAATTTGAAAAATGTTTATTTATTCAACAAAAAAACATATGAGAAACTAAATTATAATATGAACTTAATTATAATTTAAAATTAAAATGATAAAAACAACTGAATTATACCAATTTGTCTAATTTTCCAGATTTTATTTACCAAAGTACTTCTTTATACCTATACCACATTAATGGTTGTTTTCTCAGATGCTAATATTATCAAACTACTACGTGTACTCACTCTTAAGCATGCCACGTAGGATTGTCCATGTAAGAAACAGTCCTCACTCAAGTCAATTCCTGCTACCTTGAATAACTGCCCCTGGGACTTTTTTATAGTCATTACAGAAGAAATTTATTTTTAAGGAATGAATACAACAATATTTTAGTGCTAAAATTTCTTCGATATCTCAAACCATTGAAGAAATATTGACAAAAATGTCAAAAGAAGTAAAAAAAACATTTAATCCCATTTCACCCCTTCAGGGGATGAATTTCCAAAAATCCAGAAATTGATTTTTAAAGAATGAATACAACAATATTTTAATGCAAAAATTCCTTCCATATCTGATCCCATTGAAGAGATATTGACAAAAATGTGAGAAAAAACAAGAATACTAATATCCAAAGTGAATACTAATATTACATAAGAAAAATAATTTACTATCTACACTCATATAGTGGACCTTAACTTCATGTAACAGACTTTAAATAAATATTTCAAACAAAAAGAGTAAAATCTAGAATAATAAAGTAAATTAGTAATTTTGTACACACAACAGTACAAGAAATAATTGTAAGACAAGTTAGTAAAGTACAATACCATCAATAAGAAGTACAAACATTTTGTTTAAAAACATGAGTTTGTAAATAAAATTAAGATATATGGATTTCTATTGTAATTAGTATAAAGTAGGGGATATGGAGAATGGGGGATTTATGTATTTGAGGAACTAGTCCAGTAAGGTTATCCAATAACTTTAGTTTTGTGTGTAGGGTGGTGTCTAAAGTTAACTGGGAAGAAGAAGAATGAGTTAGAAGAAGAAGAAGAAGATTTATAAAAAAGGAGAAAGGAAGTTAACTTTTAAGCAACGGAATTTTGTTTTGGAAAATAAAATATTTTTTCCTACACTAGCGTCCTTAGCAATTCACATTTCCTTCACTTTGAAGAGCTCACGCTGAGAGTGGAATAATTTGTCCCAACTAAAAACTGATTCCAATTTTATTGCATTGGCTTAAGGGGAGTGTGAAAACTTGTCTAAACAGTCTGTATATATAACTTTAGTCCTAACTTTAGTAAAAACATTTTAACATAAATTTAGAAAAGAATTATTAAATAGGCCAATATGCATTAAAAAACTATATTCACCTAATTTGTTACTGGTTTTATCTTCGCAATGGCTAATATATCATCTACTTGTTTTTGACCAATATCTCCATTTCTCTCCATGCATCAACAAAAGTGGCATCACTTCCAATAATTCTATTATTTTCATTTGATAGGAAAAGTTCTTCATTTTCTTGCCATAAAAAATAACAATAATTAGTTCGTACAGAGGCACCAGAACTATTGAAAAATGCTATGCAACAACTTAAGAAAGTCTGAAAGATACTTGCAATATTTTATTATTGTATCGAATACTACATATCAATAAAATGCTTAAAGCCTATCTATCTGGGGTAAGGTTTTATAATCTTCAAATAAAATCTATATTTTTTTGCTAAAATGGAAGGTTAGGCTCAATTTTTAGCTCAGCCATTTTTAAATTGATCTGATTTAGGAGAAAATATGTTGTGGTTAAGAGCACTCAGATAAGGAGATTCCTGGGGGTCTAGATCTCCCATTAGCTCCAAAAAAACAAAGTATATAATAATAGTGTTGTGGGTTGAGCCTCGTAATCCACAGGCATTAGATATTTATTAGCATGTTCTTGTTAAGGTGCGTTCACATCTGAACGAGGCAACATATGAGGCAAGCCGAGGCGAGGCGTTTGTTCAGATGTGAACGTGTATGCGAGGCGAGGCAAAATGGTTTGTCCATTTGGCAAATAAGCTGAGGCCGCACGAAGACGTTCCCGATTAAAGTCGGTACTTCAAAGAAAAATTGTGAACGAGGCATATTGATGTGGACCGGACATTCTTTTAAAATTGCCTCAGTCGCAGGCGAGCAATATTTATACAAACATTTTTCATTGTTTTTCGCTCTAGAAAGTATCCTTGAAGTAGTTTTAATTTGTTCAAGTTGAATTTAGAAGTTATTTTTAATTTTGTGCCGTGATTTTTCACATTGGTTTCCCCCTGCTTTTACAAAATGGAATGGGATCAAGATCGTGTTCTTAATTTCATCAAAGAATTAAAAAAAAAAAAGAAATTTTGTGGAAAAAAGAACATAAAGATTATCACAATATTATAAAGAAAGAAGATGCTTGGAGAGAAATCGGAGAAATGATGGAGACGGAAGTAGAAATATTAAAGAAGAAGATGGATAGTTTACGTGGCTCTCGGAGGAGAGAAAAAAGCAGAATGGTCAAGTCTATTAATACAGGAAAAGGTAAGTGAATTTGAAACTATACCTATTCATATTTCAAGTAAATGACCTCTACAATCTGTTGACAAAATAGGTTTTCCCTCAAATTTTATAATCAAAAAGTATTTTTTTATTTAAATTGAATTAAAATTTGATCATACACAGTGGTGTATCTAGTGCTCCATTTTGGGAGGAAAAATTCAAACTTGTTCGAGTTGTAAAAAAATCTCGATTACAAATTTGTGTTAGGAGAAGCTCGCATTTTGAATTCTCCAGTGAGTATTTTTAGCAAATTTTCCTGCGAAGTTACCCTGGCTTATGGTATATTTCTTTATTCAACAGGCATATTGAGACATCAACAGTTAAGACAAGCTTTACATGCGTATGAATATAACCAAATATGTATTTTCATTCAAATAATTACTCGCATAATATTTCAGGTCGAAAAGAAATTTACGTTCCTTCATGGTTTGCATGGGAAAGTATGAAATTTTTAGACGACCCTGAGAAAATCAGAGATACAATTAATGTAAGTATACTTTATTGCACGATACAATATGATCCATTGTACACGGGGTATTTGAAATTCTTCATTTAATCATATTGATTTTGCCAAGAAACAGCCCTAGTTGTTGAAAAATATTCAGCAAATACATCTCTAATTTGATTCGCTGAAACTTCTTCTTCAATTGTTGCAAACTGGTTGCATTTGCACCGTTTTCATGTCTCCAGGAACCTTCAATCAATCTACCATCTTCTTCTTTATCGAAAAATCCATCTGGCGCATAAATATTGCACGAGGAAGGGCTTCGGTGTAATAAATTATGTAGGCAAATTGTTGTGAGGACTACTAGCTTAGCTTTTTTTGGTTCTAATAATAATGGTTTTCTAAGAACTCAAAAGACAGCTGAAAGAATACCAAATGCATTTTCTGATACTCGCCGAGCTCTACTTAGACGATAATTAAAAATTCTTTCTGATGATCCTTTTGGATGTATTCCTGAGTATGGTTTCATTATATTTTCAGATAAAGCAAATTCTTGATCTCCTACAAATACATATGGTACTTCTATAGTCAAGTTAGGCAAAGTTGAGGGCATTGGTAAATTTAATTTTTTTTTCTCCATATTTTTATAAAGCGTACAATTTTTGAACACCCCTTCATCAGAAACTCCTCCCTGACTACCAATATCTACATAAATAAAATTGTATTCAGCATCCACTAGTGCCATTAGCACGATGCTAAAAAAATATTTATAATTGTAAAATACGCTTCCACTATTTATGGGACACATCAACGGAATATGTTTCCCATCTAGGGCTCCTACACAATGAGGAAAATTCCAGTTCTTTTCAAATAAATTGGCTATTTTTATCCATTCTTCCTGCGATGCAGGTACCTGAAATAAATATTTTGTGTATTACTTTTCAGACCTATCCAGCTTTGGAAAATGAAGAAGATGTGGACGATCCTTCTCCTCTTCCAAGTATAAATTCTACCACAGATATTGATGTTACTGACCTAGATAATCAGAATTTGCCAGGAGGTCAGAGTAGTAGTACCAGTGACAAACTAGCCAGTGCATCAAATGCAGCGTCGAATTCAAAGGAACAAGCTTGGAAAAAAGGTTTAAATCTCCCAAAAAATTGGCTCCAAGAAAACGCAATGAGGATCCACGCGTAGAAGAAGCCTATCAAATTTTGAAAAGTAGAGCAGCAGGTGTAGCCAATGAGAAAAAAGACGAATGTTCTACGTTTGCTAGTTATATATGTGAGAAAATGCGAAAACTAGATGGTACAAAGCGGGCTGTTCTCATGCATGAAATACATGGTCTTATTCTTCAAGCAGAACTAGGTACAACAACCTCCCAAATATCTTCTCGGTCTCAGTCGCCCTCATCACTCTCCAATTATCACTCTCTTTCATCCTCTGCTCATCCTCCACCCATTTCCCCCGTCAATTATTCCTTAAATTCTCCACCACATTTCAATTCTGCTTATTTATCACCAATTTCTTCCCCACTTTCATCATCTACTCCGTCACCACACACCCCTTATTCATTTTATTCGTCACCGGTTCCATCACCACACAACTACTCGACTGATTTCTCACAAAATCTATCAACCAATTTCTCACAAAATCCATCACCTCAAACTTATCCTCATAACTTGTCACCATCTGAATCTACTTCAAATCCATCTTCTAACCTCAAGTCAAACGAGTTCGCAGATACAGTTAACTCAGAATCACAAAATATTGTAGAATGTAATTCTTCATTTTCCGACAGATTGTAAGCGTAATTTTGCATGAAAAATAGATTAAACATACTTAAATATAATGTTTCAATATTTCAATTATTGCCCGGCATACTTCTTGTACAATTTTGGAAATTAGCGACTTTGATATATTGAAGACGTATTTCAGGCTTGTAAATGAATCACCAGTGGCCAGAAATCTCAATGTTACAGCTAAGTGCTCCTCCACAGTAACGGCTCGTCGAAACTTTGTGTCAACTCTTGAAATTTTCTCTTAGATTGATTCCAATATAAATGAAAAGTCCGATGATAACATTCTAACAAAATTTTGAAAATGCCCATCTTCCTCATTAGATAGGCTTCGAATAAATGAAGGGCCACGAGTGAGAAGCCTATCATGGTGAAGCCGAGTCATCCAATAACGCCTTTTTTTCTTTTTTTTAGCCAGACTGCTTATCACTATGAATGCAGCACTTGCCACAATCAAGTCATCATCATCGCTCATATTCTGAAATTAATACGGAAGACAAAATAACAATATATTGATTGTGTGTAAAGTAACCAGAGTGAGTTGTTGAATTTATTAAACATTACCAAGGGGATACTCGTATTAACAGTGTTATCTGATGCTCTAATACCCATTTAAAAATTCCATAAAACTCATACCTTATACCATTCATAGGCATAGTTATGAAGTGGGGGAGGGGGCAAAGTAAATGTTAATAACAGATAATACGGAGTTCTTATAAACATTTTTCTTTTCAAAACCTAGAATTCACGGTGCAATAATACGAAACACGAAATCTGGACATATTGGAAGAATTACCCTTTGCCAAAAAGGGATAACTTGTTCTAGTCAACAATTTTTTCATTTCAGTAGTTCCAGAAGGGGGATACATACGCAAAATTTCTATGATATTTTCCCAAAGGTTAAACCTTGATACTATAAAAGGGAAAATGTGTAAAGATAGTTGAAATAACTTACTTTGTGTAGTTTTCAAGCAGCAATATTGAAAATTTTTGAAAAATAGGATCCAACAACACTGTATAAACTGCTTCTAAACAACAAGAAATCACAACTAAAGTGAAATTGAGGCAAGAAAAACTGGTTCGCCAACTGACAGAACCCTGCCTCGTGTGTTGCCTCAGCGCATTCCGAATGGGGAAAAAAATCAGCCATTAATTTGCCTCGCCTCGGCTTGCCTCATGCGTCGCCTCATGCAGATGTAAACGCACCTTTAAGCACTTTGGTTAAACAGCCAGCCTTTTAAGACTCGATTCACTGGAAACTAATGAAAGGTATCACCAGTGTGTATGATTGGGTGTACACACACTTTACCTGTGAGTATTGTAATTTACAGTAAGCGCATTTTTTAGCCTAATGTCGATCATCATACATAAATACACGTGGATGCATCAGCATTACCCATTTTTGTAGTATATTTTGGCTAAACAGAGAATGTCTGGCTTATACACTACCTACGAATTGTATTTTTTTAGTTCGTAGACTAATAATAAAGTGGATTTCTGTGACGGACCAAACCCATTGTCTGTCAACTAGGGCCCAGTCTCGAGAGGAAAGGAGGAACATGGTTCCCACAAGTGTGTTTGTCAGTGGTGGTAGTGGTACTATAGAATGTTGTGAAGCGATTGAAAAAACGTTTAGAGATGTGGACCCCCACCTAGGAATACGACCTTGGTTGGAATTCGTTGAAAGAAACAAAACATATTTTTAATAACATCATAGTAAAAAAAAAAAGAACTGGTATGAAAAGAACAATGTCATTAGACGTAGGTACATGGTCTCGAAAAAATATAAGGAAAGATAAGAATTCAAATAACAAGCGTCACAGTAATCCCAAACACACGCAGACGACAATTTTTGCGAATAAATTATTTCTAGTGATGACGCAAGTTTACAT